>JAKFGQ010000059.1:0-82204 GCA_021498475.1 Saguinus midas | reverse complement strand
TGAGTGTCTGTGTGAGATGCATTCACAGTAAAGTGTGAGTGTGCAATGTGTTTGGTAAGTGGTGTGTGTCTGTGAGATGCATGCACAGTAAAGTGTGAGTGTGCAATGTGTTTTGTAAGTGGTGTGTGTGTGTGTCTGTGAGGTGTGTGTACTGAGAAGAGTGTGTGTGTGCACTGTGTATTATGCATGTTATGAGTGTTGTGTGTCTGTGCTTGGTGTCTGCACTCTGGAATGTGTGTGTGTGTGTCTGTGAGGTGTGTGCACTGTGAAGTGTGTGTGTGCACTGTGAAGTGTGTGTGTGAGGTGTGCACTGTGTATTATGCATGTTATGGGTGTTGTGTGTCTGTGAGGTGTGTGCACTGTGAAGTGTGTGTGTGAGGTGTGTACTGAGAAGAGTGTGTGTGTGCACTGTGATGTGTGTGCACTGTGGAGTGTGTGTGTGCATAATGTGTTCTGTGTGAGGTGTGTGCACTGTGAAGTGTGTGTGTGAGGTGTGTACTGAGAAGAGTGTGTGGTGAATGACTTGTGTCTGTGTGAGGTTTTTGCACTGTGAAGTGTGTGTGTGCATAATGTGTTCTGTGTGAGGTGTGTACTGAGAAGAGTGTGTGTGTGTGTCTGTGAGGTGTGTGTGTGTGTAAAATGTCTGTGCACCATGGAGTGTGTGTGTGGTGTGTTTCTGTGAGGTTTGTGCACTGTGGAATGTGTGTGTGTGTCTGTGAGGTTTGTGCACTGTAGTGTGTGTGTCTGTGCTTGGTGTCTGCACTCTGGAGTGTGTGTGTGCACTGTGTATTATGCATGTTATGAGTGTTGTGTGTCTGTGTGAGGTTTTTGCACTGTGAAGTGTGTGTTTGAAGTTGGTGGTGTGTGTCTGTGTGAGGTTTTTGCACTGTGAAGTGTGTGTGTGCATAATGTGTTCTGTGTGAGGTGTGTGCACTTTGGAATGTGTGTGTGTGTCTGTGTGAGGTTTTTGCACTGTGAAGTGTGTGTGTGTGTCTGTGTAAAATGTGTTTACTGTGTAGTGTGTGTGTCTGTGTGAGATGCATGCACAGTAAAGTGTGAGTGTGCAATGTGTTTTGTAAGTGGTGTGTCTGTGTGATGTGTGCACTGTGATGTGTGTGCACTGTGAGTGTGTGTGTCTGTGTGAGGTGTGCAAACTATGGAGTGTGTGTGTGCTGATTGGGGTGTGTCCCTGTGAGGTGTGTGTGTGTGTGTCTGTGAGGTGTGTGCAGTGTGCAATGTGTTTTGTAAGTGGTGTGTGTCTGTGTGAGGTTTTTGCACTGTGCAGTGTGTGTTGAGTGGTGTGTTTGTGCTAGCTGTCTGCACTCTGGAGTGTGTGTGTGTGTCTGTGAGGTGTGTGTGTGTGTGTCTGTGCTTGGTGTCTGCACTCTGGAGTGTGTGTGTGCATAATGTGTTCTGTGTGAGGTGTGTGCACTGTGAAGTGTGTGTGTGAGGTGTGCACTGTGTGTGTGTGTCTGTGCTTGGTGTCTGCACTCTGGAATGTGTGTGTGTGTCTGTGTGAGGTTTTTGCACTGTGAAGTGTGTGTGTGCACTGTGTATTATGCATGTTATGAGTGTTGTGTGTCTGTGTGATGTGTGCACTGTGTGTGTGTGTCTGTGTGAGGTTTTTGCACTGTGAAGTGTGTGTGTGTGTGCACTGTGGAATGTGTGTGTGTGTGCACTGTGGAATGTGTGTGTGTGTGTGTGCACTGTGTGTGTGTGTCTGTGAGGTTTGTGTACTGTGGAGTGTGTGTGTGCACTGTGTATTATGCATGTTATGAGTGTTGTGTGTCTGTGAGGTGTGTGCACTGTGAAGTGTGTGTTTGAAGTTGGTGGTGTGTGTCTGTGTGATGTGTGCACTGTGTTTTATGCATGTTATGAGTGTTGTGTGTCTGTGAGGTGTGTGCACTGTGTGTGTGTGTGTCTGTGTGAGGTTTTTGCACTGTGCAGTGTGTGTTGAGTGGTGTGTGTCTGTGTAAAATGTGTTTACTGTGTAGTGTGTGTGTATGTTGAGTGGTGTGTGTCTGTGTAAAATGTGTTTACTGTGTAGTGTGTGTGTGTGCACTGTGTATTATGCATGTTATGAGTGTTGTGTGTCTGTGTGATGTGTGCACTGTGAAGTGTGTGTGTGCACTGTGGAATGTGTGTGTGTGTGCACTGTGTGTGTGTGCACTGTGTATTATGCATGTTATGAGTGTTGTGTGTCTGTGTGAGGTTTTTGCACTGTGAAGTGTGTGTGTGTGCATAATGTGTTCTGTGTGAGGTGTGTGCACTGTGTATTATGCATGTTATGAGTGTTGTGTGTCTGTGTGATGTGTGCACTGTGGAGTGTGTGTGTGCTGATTGGGGTGTGTCCCTGTGAGGTGTGTGTACTGAGAAGAGTGTGTGGTGAATGACTTGTGTCTGTGTGAGGTTTTTGCACTGTGAAGTGTGTGTGTGTGTCTGTGTGAGGTTTTTGCACTGTGAAGTGTGTGTGATGAGTGGTGTGTGTCTGTGTGAGGTTTTTGCACTGTGCAGTGTGTGTTGAGTATATGTGGTGACTAAGGTGTGACAGTCTGTGATGACTGTATTATGGATAGGGTGTAAGGTGATTGTTGTTTGCATGTGTGATGTGTGTGCACTGTGTATTATGCATGTTATGAGTGTTGTGTGTCTGTGTGAGATGCATGCACAGTAAAGTGTGAGTGTGCAATGTGTTTTGTAAGTGGTGTGTGTCTGTGCTTGGTGTCTCCACTCTGGAGTGTGTGTGTGGCATAATGTGTTCTGTGTGAGGTGTGCAAACTATGGAGTGTGTGCATTCTAGATGGTGTGTGTCTGCTGAAGGTATGGGTACAGTTAAGATTGTGTGTGCTGATTGGGGTGTGTCCCTGTGAGGTGTGTGCAGTGTGGAGTGTGTGTGAAGTGAGTGGTGTGTGTCTGTGTGAGGTGTGTGTACTGAGAAGAGTGTGTGTGGTGAATGACTTGTGTCTGTGTGAGGTTTTTGCACTGTGAAGTGTGTGTGATGAGTGGTGTGTTTCTGTGAGGTTTGTGTACTGTGGAGTGTGTTTGTAGTAATTGATATGTGTTTGTGTGAGTAGTGTGCACTGTGTAGTGTGCGTGTATTGAGTGGTGTGTGTTTGTGATTCGTGTGTGAACAGTGCCATGTCTGTGATTGTGAGCTGTGTGTTGTGTGCACAGTGATGTGTGTTTTTCTTCAGAGGTGTGTGTTTTTGACATGTGTGTGCACTGTAGAGTGTGTGTTTGTGGTGACATGTGTGTCTGTGTGAAGTTTCTGCACTGTGGAATGTGTGTGTGGTTAGTTTTTTGTCTTTGTTAGGTGTGTTCACTGTGTACTGTCTGTGGTTAGTAGTGATTCTGTATGATTTTTCTTCACAATGGATGGTGTGTGTCATGAGTGGTGTGTGTCTGTGTGAGGTGTGTGCTGTGTGCAGTTTGTGTGTGGTGAGTGGTGTGTGTATTTCTGTGGTGGCTTCACTGTGTAGTATGTGTTTCTGGAGACTTGTGTGTGTCTGTGTGAAGTGTGTGCACTGTGGAGTGTGTGTGTGTTCTGCAGTGCATGTTTGTGTGAGGTCTGTTCACCATGGAGTGTGTGTGGTGAGTGGTGTGTCTGTGTGAAATGTGTGCAGAGTGAGTGTGTTGAGTATGTGTGGTGACAGGTGTGACAGTCTGTGGTGCCTGCATTATGGATAGCATGTGGGTAATTCTTGTGTGTCTGTGTGATGTGTGTGCATTGTGGTGTGTCTGTGTAATTTGTGTGGTGCATACTGTGTGTCTTTGCGAGGTGTCTGTTGTAGAGTTTCTGTGTGATGAGTGGTGTGGGTCATAGATATGTGCACTATAAATTAAGTCTGGCATCCGTGGACTGCGTGGTGTATGTCTGTGTGATGTGTGTGCACTATGGAGTTTGGGTGTGATGATAGGTTTGTTTCTGTGTGAGGTGTGTGCACTGTGGAAAGTGTGTGTGGTGAGTTTTGAGTCTGTGTAATGTGTGTGCTATGTGGAGTGTGTGCATTAAGTGTGTGTACTGAGTGGTGAGTGTGTGAGGTGTGTGCACAGTGGAGCTTGTGTGTCATGAGTGGTGTGAGCCAGTGTGAGGTGTGTAAACTGAAAAATGTGTGTTTTTGAGTGTTGTTTGTCTGTGTAAAATGTATTTACTGTGTAGTGTGTGTGTCAGTCATGAGTTTGTATGAGAATTTTTCAATGTGAGAGTGTGTGTGTGGTGAGTGGTGTGTGTGAGGTGTGTGCACTATGGAATGTGTGTGGTTACTGCTATGTGTCGTTTTGCTTTCTGTGAACTCTGCAGTTTGTGTTTGGTCAGTGGTGTGTGTCTGTGAGTTGTCTGCACTGTGGATGTGTCTGTGGTGAATAGTGTGTGCCTGCTTGAGGTGTGTGCACAGATCATTATGCATGTTATGAGTGTTGTGTGTCTGTGTAAGATGTATGCACAGTAAAGTGTGAGTGTACAATGTGTTTGGTAAGTGGTGTGTGTCTGTGCTAGGTGTTGGCACTCTGGAGTGTGTGTTGCATAGTGTGTTCTGTGTGAAATGTGTGAACTGTGGAGAGTGTGTGCATTCTAATTCGTGTGAGTCTAATGAAAATATGTGCACAGTGAAGTGTGTGTGTGCTGATTGGAGTGTGTTTCTGTGAGGTGTGTGCACTGTGAAAGTGTGTGTGTGAAGTGAGTGGTGTGTGTCTGTGTGAGGTGTGTGTACTGAGAAGAGTGTGTGTGGTGAGTGACTTGTGTCTGTGTGAGGTTTTTGCACTGTGAATTGTGTGTGTGGTGTGGTGTGTGTCTGTGAGGTTTGTGCACTGTGGAGTGTGTTTTTAGTTATTGATGTGTGTTTGTGTGAGTGGTGTGCACTGTATAGTTTGTATGTATGGTGAGTGGTGTGTGTTTGTGTTTCATGTGTTCACAGTGCCATGTGTTATTGTGAGGTGTGTACTGTGTCTGTGTTTTGTGTGCACTGTGATGTGTGTGTTTGTTCAGAGGTGAGTGTCTGTGAAAGGTGTGTGCACTGTAGAGTGTGTTTTAATGACATGTGTGTGTCTGCATAAAGTTTCTGCACTGTGGAATGTGTGTGGTTAGTGTTTTGTGTCTCTGTTAGGTGTGTTCACTGTGTACTGTGTGTGGTCAGTAGTGATTCTGTATGAGGTGTTTTCACAGTGGAAGGTGTGAGTCATGAGTGGTGTGTGTCTGTGTGAAATGTGTGCAGTGTGCAGTGTGTGTGGTGAGTGGGGTGTGTCTTTCTGTGGTATGTTCACTGTGTAGTATGTGTTTCTGGAGACTTGTGTGTGTCTGTGTGAGGTGTGTGCACTGTAGAGTGTGTGTGTGTTCTGCAGTGCATGTTTTGGTAAGGTCTGTGCACCATGTAGTGTGTGTGTGATGAGTGGTGTGTGTCTGTGTGAAATGTGTGCACTGAGTGAGTGTGTTGAGTATGTGTGGTGACTGGGGTGTGACAGTCTGTGGTGCCTGCATTATGGATAGGGTGTGAGGTGATTCTTGTGTGTCTGTGGGATTTGTGTGCATTGTGGTTTGTCTGTGCATAATTAGTGTGGTGCATACTGTGTGTCTCTACGAGTTGCCTGTTGTGTAGTTTCTGAGTGATGAGTGGTGTGTGTCTTAGATATGTGCACTATGGATAAAGTGTGGCATCCGTAGACTGCATGGTGTTTGTGTGATGTGTTTGCACTGTGGTGTTTTTGTGTGATGACCAGTTTGTTTCTGTGTGAGGTGTGTGCATTGAGAAACATGTGTGTGTGGTGAGTTTTGAGTCTGTGTAATGTGTGTGCTATGTGGAGTGTGTGCATTAAGTGTGTGTATTGAGTGGTGAGTTTCTGTGTGAGGTGTGGGTATGGTGGAGCTTGTGTGTGATTAGTGCTGTCTGCCTGTGTGAGGTGTGTGAACTGAAGAATATTTGTGTTTTAAGTGTTGTTTTTCTGTAAAAAATGTATTTACTGTGTAGTGTGTGTGTCAGTCGTGAGTTTGTATGAGATTTTTTCAATGTGGAAATGGTGTGTCGTGAGTGGCATGTGTGAGGTGTGTGCACTATGGAATGTATGTGTGGTTTCTGCTATGTGTCTTTTTGCATTGTGTGAACTGTGCAGTTTGTGTTTCGTGAGTGATGTGTGTCTGTGAGTTGTCTGCACTGTGGATGTGAGTCTGTGGTGAGTAGTGTGTGCCTGTGTGAGGTGTGTGCACTGTGTATTATGCATGTTATGAGTGTTGTTTGTCTGTGTGAGATGCATGCACAGTAAAGTGTGAGTGTGCAGTGTGTTTGGTAAGTGGTGTGTTTCTGTGCTGGGTGTCTGCACTCTGGAGTTTGTTGCATAGCGTGTTCTGTGTGAGGTTGGTGAACTGTGGAGAGTGTGTGCCTTCTAAGTGGTGTGTGTCTGATGAAGATATGTGCACAGTGAAGTGTGTGTGTCTGTTTACAATGTGTCCCTTTGATGTGTGGGCACTGTGGAATGTGTTTGTGAAGTGAGTTGTGTGTGTCTGTGTAAAATGTGCATACTGAGAAGAATGTGTGTGGTGAGTGACTTTGTCTGTGTGAGGTTTTTGCAGTTTGTAGTGTGTGTGTGGTGATTGGTGTGTGTCTGTGAGGTTTGTGCACTGTGGAGTGTGTTTGTAGTTATTGATGTGTGTTTGTGTGAGTGGTGTGCACTGTGGAGTGTGTGTGTATGATTAGTGGTGTGTGTTTGTGTTTCGTGTGTTCACAGTGCCATTTGTGTGATTTTGAGGTTTGTTGTGTTTGTCTCTGTGTGGTGTGTGCACTGTGATGTCTGTGTTTTGTCAGAGGTGTGTGACTGTGACTAGTGTGTGCACTTTAGAGTGTGTGTTTGTGGTGACATTTTTGTGTCTGCATAAAGTTTCTGCACTGAGGAATATGTGTGTGGTTAGTTATTTGTGTTTCTGTTAGGTTTGTTCACTGTGTACTGTGTGTGGTCAGTAGTGATTCTGTATAAAATGTCTTCCCTGTGAAAGGTGTGTGTTGTGAGTGGTGTGTGTCTGTGTGATGAGTGTGCAGTGTGTGTGGTGAGTGGTGTTTGTTTTTCTGAGGTGTGTTCACTTTGTAGTATGTGTTTCTGGAGACTTGTGTGTGTCTGCGTGAGTTGTGTGCACTGTGGAATGTGTGTGTGTTCTGCAGTGCATGTTTGTGTGAGGTCTGTGCACCATGGAGTGTGTGTGTGTGAGTGGTGTGTGTCTGTGTTAAATGTGTGCACTGAGTGAGTGTGTTGACTATGTGTGGTGACTGGGGTGTGACAGCCTATTCTGCCTGCATTATGGATAAAGTGTGAGGTGATTGTTGTGTGTCAGTGTGATATGTGTGCATTGTGGAAAGTGTGTGTGTGCTGATTGGTGTGTGTCTGTGAGTGTGTGTGAGTGTGTGTCTGTGCTAGGTGTCTGCACTCTGGAGTGTGTGTGTGTGTGAGTGGTGTGTGTCTTAGATATGCACACTATGGATTATGTGTGGCATCCATGGACTGCCTGGTGTGTGTCTGTGTGATGTGTGTGCACTGTGGAGTTTGTGTGTGATGAGTGGTGTGTTTCTGTGTGATGTGTGTGCACTGTGGAATGTGTTTGTGAAGTGAGTTGTGTGTCTGTGTGATGAGTGTGCAGTGTGTGTGTGTGTGCAGTGTGTGTGTGAGTGTGTGTGTGAGGTGTGTGAATGGTGGAGATTGTGTGTGATGAGTGGTGTGTGCCTGTGTGAGGTGTGTGAACTGAGAAATGTGTGTTTTTGAGTGTTGTTTGTCCGTGTAATATGTATTTACTCTGTATTGTGTGTGTCTGTCATGAGTTTGTATGAGATTTTTCAATGTGGAGAGTGTGTGTTGTGAGTGGTGTGTGTGAGGTGTGTGCACTATGGAATGTGTGAGTGGTTACTGCTATGTGTCTTTTTGCATTGTGTGAACTGTAAAGTTTGTTTTTGGTGAGTTGTGTGTCTGTGTGAGTTGTCTGCACTGTGGAGGTGAGTCTGTGGTGAGTAGTGTGTGCCTGTGTGAGGCGTGTGCACTGTGTATTATGCATTTTATGAGTATCATGTGTCTGTGTGAGATGCATGCACAGTAAAGTGTGAGTTTGCAATGTGTGTTGTAAGTGGTATGTGTGTGTGCTAGGTGTCTGCACTGTAGAGTGTGTGTGTTGTGCAGTGTGTTCTATGTGAGGTGTTTGAAATGTGGGGAGTGTGTGCATTCTAAGGGGTTTCTGTCTGCTGGAGGTATGTGCACAGTGAAGTGTGTGTGTGCTGATTGGTGTGTGACACTTTGAGGTGTGTGCATTGTGGAGTGTGTTTGTGAAGTGAGTGGTGTGTGTCTGTGTGAGGTGTGTGTACTGAGAAAAGGGTGTGTGGTGAGTGACTTGTGTATGTGTGAGGTTTTTGCAGTGTGCAGTGTGTGTGTGGTGAGTGCTGTGTGTCTTTGAGGTTTGTGCACAGTGGAGTGTGTTTGTAGTTATTGATGTGTTTGTGTAAGTGGCATACACTGTGTAATGTGTGTGTATGGGGAGTGGTGTGTGTTTGTCTTTCATTTGTGCACAGTGCCATGTGTGTGATTGTGAGGTGTGTGGTGTGTGTCTATGTGTGGTGTGTTCACAGTGATGTGTGTGTTTGGTAAGAGGTTGTGTGTCTGTTAAAGGTGTGTGAACTGTAGAGTGTGCATTTGTGGTGACATGTGTGTGTCTGCATGTAGTTTCTGCACTGTGGCATGTGTGTGGGTTTAGTGTTTTCTGTCTCTTAGGTGTGTTCTCTGTGTATTGTGTGGTCAGTTGTAATTTTGTATGAGGTATCTTCATGGTGTAAGGTATGTTTCCTGAGTGGTGTGTGTCTGTGTGAGGTGTTTGCAGCATGCAGTGTGTGGTGAGTGTTGTGTGTTTATTTGAAATGTGTTCACTGTGTAGTATGTGTTTCTGGAAACTTGTGTGTGTCTCTGTGAGGTGTGTGCACTGTGGGGTGTGTGTGTGTTCTGCAGTGTATGTTTGTGTGAGGTCTGTGCACTGTGGAGTGTGTGTGGTGAGTGGTGTGTGTCTGTGTAAAATGTGTGCACTGAGTGAGTGTGTTGAGTATGTGTGGTGACTGGGGTGTGACAGTCTGTGGTGCCTGCATTATGGATAGGGTGTGAGGTGATTGTTGTGTTTCTGTGTGATGTGTGTGCATTGTGGTGTGTCTGTGCATAATTTGTGTGGTGCATACTGTGTGTCTCTGTGAAGTGTCTGTTGTAAAGTTTCTTTGTGATGAGTGGTGTGTGTCTTAGATATGTGCACTATGGATTATGTGTGGCATCGGTGGACTGCATGGTGTGTCTCTGTGATGTGTGTGCACTGTGGAGTTTGTGTGTGATGAGTGCTGTGTTTCTGTGTGAAATGTGTGTACTGCAGAAAGTGTGTGTTGTGAGTTTTGAGTCTGTATAATGTGTGTAATATGTGAAGTGTGCATTAAGTGTGTGTATTGAGGTGTGTGTGAGGTGTGTGCATGGTGGAGTTTGTGATGAGTGGTGTGTGCCTGTGTGAGGTGTGTGAACTGAGGAATGTGTGTTTTGAGTGTTGTTTGTCTGTGTAAAATGTATTTACTGTGTAGTGTGTGTGTCAGTCATGAGTTTGTATGAGATTTTTCAATGTGGACAATGTGTGTTGTGAGTGGTGTGTGTGAGGTGTGTGCACTAAGGAATGTGTGTGTGGTTACTGCTATTTGCCTTTTGCATTGTGTGAACTGTGCAGTTTGTGTTTGGTGAGTGGTGTGTGTCTGTGAGTTGTCTGCCCTGTGGATGTGAGTCTGTGGTGAGTAGTGTGTACCTGTGTGAGGTGCATGAACTGTGTATTATGCATGTTGTGAGTGTTGTGTGTCTGTGTGAGATGCATGCACAGTAAAGTGTGAGTGTGCAATGTGTTTGGTAAGTGGTGTGTGTCTGTGATAGGTGTCTGCACTCTGGAGTGTGTGTGTTGCATAGTGTGTTCTGTGTTAGGTGTGCAAACTGTGGACAGTGTGTGTGTTTCAAGTGGTGTGAATCTGCTGGAGGTATGTGCACAGTGAAGTGTGTTTGTGCTGATTGGGGTGTGTCCCCATGAAGTGGTGTGCACTGTATAGTGTGTGTGAAGTGGGTGGTGTGCTTACACACAGTACACAGTTAACACACCTAACAGATACTCAAAACAGTAAACACTCACACATTCCACTGTGCACAAACTTCACAGACACACCCATGTCACCACAAACACACACTCTACAGTGAACACACCTGTCACAGACACACACCTCTGAACAAACACACACATCACAGTGCACACACACACATAGAGAAACACCACACACCTCACAATCACACAAATGGCACTGTGCACACACAAAACACAAACACACACCACTCACAATACACACACACTACACCATGCACACAACTTACACAAACACACATCAATAAATACAAACACACTCCACAGTGCACAAACCTCACACAGACACATGTCACTCACCACACACACTCTTCTCAGTACACACACCTCATGCAGACACACACCACTCACTTCACACACACATTCCACAGTGCACACACCTCACAGTGTCACACACCAATCAGCACACACACAATTCACTGTGCACATAAGTCCACCAGACACACACCACACACAGAAAACATTATGCAAAACACACACTTCAGGGTGCAGGCACCTAGCCCAGACACACACCACTTATCAAATACATTGCACACTCACACTTTACTGTGCATGCATCTCACACAGACACACAACACTCATAACATGCATAATACACAGTGCACACATCTTACACATGCACACAGTACTCACCACAAACTCACATCCACAGTGCAGACAACTCACACAGAAATGCACCACTCAGAAACACCAACTGCACAGTTCACACTGCAAAATGACACATAGCAGTAACCACACACACATTTTTTAGTGCACATACCTCACACCCACCACTCACAACACACACTCACCACATTGAAAAAATCTCATACACACTCATGACTGACACACACACTACACAGTAAATACCTTTTACACAAAAAACAACACTCAGAAAACACACATTCCTCAGTTCACATGCCTCACACAGGCACACACCACTCAATAGACACACAACACCCACACTCCACATAGCACACACATTACACAGTATCAAAACTCACAACACACATTCCTTCTGCAGTTCACACACCTCACAAAGAAACACACCACTCATCACACACAAAGTCCACAGTGCACACATATCACACAGACACACAAAACACAGTCCACGGACACCACACATAATCCATAGTGTAATATCTAGGACACACACTACTCATCACACAGAAACTCCACAACAAACACCTCGCAGAGACACACAGTATGCAAGACACAAATTATGCACAGACACACCACAATGCACACACCTCACACAGACACACAACAATCACTTCACACCATATCCATAATGCAGGCACCAAAGACTGTCACACCCCAGTCACCAAAAATACTCAACACACTTACTCAGTGCTCACATTTTACACAGACACACACCACTCACCACACACACTTTACAGTGCACAGAACTCACACAAACCTGCACTGCAGAACATACACATACTCCACAGTGCACACACCTCATGAAGACACACACAAGTCTCCAGAAACACACACTACACAGTGAACACACCTCAGAAAGACACACACCACTCACCACACACACACTGCACAATGCACACACCTCACACAGACACACACCACTTAGAACACACACACTCTCCACAGTTTTCACACTTCACACAGAACACACTACTCAACACACACTCCAGAGTGCAGACACCTAGAACAGACACACACCACTTACCAGAGACATTGCACACTCACACTTTACTGTGCATGCAGCTGACACAGACACACAACACTCATAACATGCATAATACACAGTGCACACACCTCACACCAGCACACACTACTCACCACAGACTCACATCCACAGTGCAGACAGCTCACACAGAGAGACACCACTCACCAAACACAAACTGTAAAGTTCACACAAATAGCTGTAACCACACACACATTCCATAGTCTACACACCTCACATACAACACTCACAACACACACTCTCCACATTAAAGAAATCTCATACAAACTCTTGACTGACACATACACTACACAGTAAATACATTTTACACAGACAAACAACACTCAAAAAACACACACTCCTCAGTTCACACACCTCAGAAAGACACACACCACTCACCACACACTGCACAATGCACACACTCACAGACACACACCACTTAGAACACACACACTCTCCACAGTTTTCACACTTCACACAGAACACACTACTCAACACACACTCCAGAGTGCAGACACCTAGAACAGACACACACACCACTTACCAGAGACATTGCACACTCACACTTTACTGTGCATGCAGCTGACACAGACACAACACTCATAACATGCATAATACACAGTGCACACACTCACACAGCACACACTACTCACCACAGACTCACATCCACAGTGCAGACAACTCACACAGACACACACTCACAGACACACAAAACACAAACTGTAAAGTTCACACAAATAGCTGTAACCACACACACATTCCATAGTGCACACACCTCACACACACACTCACACAGACACACACTCTCCACATTGAAAAATCTCATACAAACTCATGACTGACACATACACTACACAGTAAATACATTTTACACAGACAAACAACACTCAAAAAACACACACTCCTCAGTTCACACACCTCACAGAGGCATACACCACTTCTCACAAACAAGCTCTATGATGCACACACACAGACACTCACCACTCAATACACACACTTAATGCACACATTCCCTATAGCACACACATTACACAAACTGAAATCTCACCACACACACTTTCTGCAGTGCACACATCTCACACAGAAACACACCACTCATCACACACAAACTCCACAGTGCACACACATCACACAGACACACACCATGCAGTCAATGGACACCACACATAATCCATAGTGCACATATCTAAGACACACACCACTCATCACACAGAAACAACACAACAGACACCTCACAGAGACACACAGTATGCACCACACAAATTACACACAGAAACAAAACAATGCACACACATCACACAGACACACAACAATCACCTGACACACTATTCATAATGCAGGCACCACAGACTGTCACACCTCAGTCATCACGCATATTCAACACACTCACTCAGTGCACACATTTCACAGACACACACTCACACACACACTCCATGGTGCACAGACCTCACACAAACATGCCCTGCAGAACACACACACTCCACAGTGCACACATCTCACACAGACACAAGCAAGTCTCCAGGAACACATACTACACAGTGAACACACTTCAGAAAGACACACACACACCACCACACACACACTGCACAATGCACACACCTCACACAGACACACACCACTTAGAACACACACACTCTCCACAGTTTTCACACTTCACACAGAACACACTACTCAACACACACTCCAGAGTGCAGACACCTAGAACAGACACACCACTTACCAGAGACATTGCACACTCACACTTTACTGTGCATGCAGCTGACACAGACACACAACACTCATAACATGCATAATACACAGTGCACACACCTCACACCAGCACACACTACTCACCACAGACTCACATCCACAGTGCAGACAACTCACACAGACACACACTCACAGACACACAAAACACAAACTGTAAAGTTCACACAAATAGCTGTAACCACACACATTCCACAGTGCACACACACACACACACACACACACACACTCTCCACATTAAAGAAATCTCATACAAACTCTTGACTGACACATACACTACACAGTAAATACCTTTACACAAAAACAACACTCAGAAAACACACATTCTCAGTTCACACCTCACACAGGCACACACCACTCATCACACACAAACTCCACAGTGCACACACACAGACACTCACCACTCAATACACACAATGCACACATTCCCTATAGCACACACATTACACAAACTGAAATCTCACCACACACTTTCTGCAGTGCACACATCTCACACAGAAACACACCACTCACCACACACACACTCACAGTGCACACACATCACACAGACACACCATGCAGTCAATGGACACACACATAATCCATAGTGCACATATCTAAGACACACCACTCATCACACACAAACACACACACACAGACACACACACACTACACAGTG
Source organism: Saguinus midas (assembly GCA_021498475.1). Classification (NCBI taxonomy): domain Eukaryota; kingdom Metazoa; phylum Chordata; class Mammalia; order Primates; family Cebidae; genus Saguinus; species Saguinus midas. Next base: position 67,978 of record JAKFGQ010000059.1, on the reverse strand, counting down.
CACACACACACACTCACACAGAAACAAAACAATGCACACACATCACACAGACACACAACAATCACCTGACACACCATTCATAATGCAGGAACCACAGACTGTCACACCTCAGTCATCACGCATATTCAACACACTCACTCAGTGCACACATTTGGCACAGACACACACCACTCACCATGCACACACTCCATGGTGCACAGACCTCACACAAACATGCCCTGCAGAACACACACACTCCACAGTGCACACATCTCACACAGACACAAGCAAGTCTCCAGGAACACATACTACACAGTGAACACACTTCAGAAAGACACACACCACTTACCACACACACTGCACACACCTTACACAGACACACACCACTCATAACACACACCTTCCACAGTGAAGACACCTCATACATAATCACTACTGACCACACATAATACACAGTGAACACACCTAAGAGAGACACAAACACTAAACAAACACACATTTCACAGTGTGAAAACTTTACAGACACACACATGTCACAACAAACACACACACTACAATGCACACACCTGTCACAGACACACACCTCTGACCAAACACACACACAGTGCACACATCACACATAGACACACACCACACACCTCACAATTACACACATGGCACTGGGCACACACAAAACACAAACACAGACACAAGTCACTCACCACACACACTACACAGTGCACACCACTTACACAAACACACATCAGTAACTACAAACACACTCCACAATGCACAAACTTCACAGACACACACCATTCACCACACACACACTGCACAGTGAAAAAACCTCACACAAACACAAGTCACTCACCACACACACTTCTCAGTACACACACTCATGCAGACAGACACCACTCACTACACACACACTCTCCACTGTGCACACACCTCAAAGTTACACACCCCAATCAGCACACACACTACTGTGCACATAACTCCAGCAGACAGAAACCACTTAGAATGCACACACTCTCCACAGTGCACACACATCACACACACACACCACTCACTTCACACACACTCAAGAGTGCACACATCTAACAGGAACAAACATTCATCAACACACACACAGCTCACTGTGCAGATGCCTTCAGCAGACACTCACCACTTAGAATGCACACACTCTCCACAGTTCTCACACCTCACACAGAACACACTATGCAACACACAAACTCCAGAGTGTAGACACCTAGCACAGACACACCACTTACACAAACACACACACTCACCACACACACTTTATTGTGCATGCATCTCACACAGACACACAACACTCATAACATGCATAATAAACAGTTCACACACCTCACACAGGCACACACTACTCACCAGACTCACATCCACAGTGCAGACAACTCACAGACACACACCACTCACCAAACACAAACTTTACAGTTCACACAAAGCAGAAAGACACATAGCAGTAACCACACACACAAATTCCATAGTGCACACACCTCACACACACCACTCACGACACACACTCTCCACAATGAAAAAAATTGATACAAACTCACGACTGACACACACACTACACAGTAAATACATTTTACACAGACACACACCACTTACACAAACACACATTTCACAGACACACCACTCACTTCACACACACACTCACACACACACCACTCATCACACACAAACTCCACAGTGCACACCTCACACAGACACTCACCACTCAATACACACACTTAATGCACACACCTGTCACAGACACACCTCTGACCAAACACACACATCACAGTGCACACATCACACATAGACACACACCACACACCTCACAATTACACACATGGCACTGGGCACACACAAAACACAAACACACATCACTCACCATACACACACACTACACAGTGCACACCACTTACACAAACACACATCAGTAACTACAAACACACTCCACAATGCACAAACTTCACAGACACACACCATTCACCACACACACACCACAGTGCACACCTCACACAAACACAAGTCACTCACCACACACACACTTCTCAGTACACACACTCATGCAGACAGACACCACTCACTACACACACACTCTCCACTGTGCACACACTCACAGTGCACACACATCACAGTGCACACACTCACAGTGCACACACCTGTCACAGACACACACCACACACACACACTCCACAGTGCACACACATCACACACACACCACTCACTTCACACACACTCAAGAGTGCACACATCTAACAGGAACAAACATTCATCAACACACACACAGCTCACTGTGCAGATGCCTTCAGCAGACACTCACCACTTAGAATGCACACACTCCACAGTTCTCACACCTCACACAGAACACACTATGCAACACACAAACTCCAGAGTGTAGACACCTAGCACAGACACACACCACTTACCAAATACATTGCACACGCACACTTTATTGTGCATGCATCTCACACAGACACACAACACTCATAACATGCATAATAAACAGTTCACACACCTCACACAGGCACACACTACTCACCAGACTCACATCCACAGTGCAGACAACTCACAGACACACACCACTCACCAAACACAAACTTTACAGTTCACACAAAGCAGAAAGACACATAGCAGTAACCACACACACAAATTTCATAGTGCACACACCTCACACACACCACTCACGACACACACTCTCCACAATGAAAAAAATTGATACAAACTCACGACTGACACACAAACGGCACAGGAAATACATTTTACACAGACAAGCAACACTTAAAAAACACACACACCTCTCACTTCACACACCTCACACAGTCACACACCACTCATCACACACAAACTCCAAAGTGCACACACCTCACAAAGACACTCACCACTCAATACACACACTTAATGCACACACTCCACATAGCACACACATTACACAGACTCAAAATTCACCACACACTTTCCACAGTGTGTGCACACACCTCACACAGAAACACACCACTCATCACACACACACTCACACACACACACAGTGCACACATTTCACAGACACACACACACATTCCATAGTGCACATATCTAAGACACACACAACTCATCACACAGAACCTCCACAACAGATACCTCACAGAGACACACAGTATGCACCACACAAATTACACACAGACACACCAGAGTGCACACATCACACAGACACACAACAATCACCTTACACACATAATGCAGGCACCAGACTGTCACACCCATCACCACACATACTCAACACACTCACTCAGTGCACACATTTCACACAGACACACACCAATCACCACACACAAACTCCACAGTGCACAGACTACACACAAATATGCACTGCAGAACACACACACACTCCACAGTGCACACAACTAACACAGACACACACAAGTCTCCAGGAACACATACTACACAGTGAACACACCACAGAAAGACACACACTCACACAGAACACACTATGCACCACACACACTCCACAGTGCACACCTCACACACACACACATACACACACACACATTCCACAGTGCAGACAACTCACACAGACACACATCACACAGACACACACACACACAGTGCACACACTCACAGACACACACACACACTCACAGACACACACACACATTCCACAGTGCAGAAACTTCACACAGACACACATATCACCACACACACACAGTGCACACACCTGTCACAGACACACCACTCACACAAACACACATCACAGTGCACACACACACAGACACACACACACACACACACACACATGGCACTGTGCACACAAAACACAAACACACACACACAACTCATCACACAGAACCTCCACAACAGATACCTCACAGAGACACACAGTATGCACCACACAAATTACACACAGACACACCAGAGTGCACACATCACACAGACACACAACAATCACCTCACACTATTCATAATGCAGGCACCAGACTGTCACACCCATCACCACACATACTCAACACACTCACTCAGTGCACATTTCACACAGACACACACCACTCACACACACACACCACACAGACACACCACTCACACAAACATGCACTGCAGAACACACACACACTCCACAGTGCACACAACTAACACAGACACACACAAGTCTCCAGGAACACATACTACACAGTGAACACACCACAGAAAGACACACACACACAGTGCACACCTCACAGAACACACTATGCAACACACACACTCACACAGACACACACTCACACACACCTTCCACAGTGAAGACACCTCATACATAATCACTACTGACCACACAATACACAGTGAACACACCTCAGAAAGACACACACTCACACACACTCACAGACACACACACACATTCCACAGTGCAGAAACTTCACAGACACACATATCACCACAGGCACACACTCTACAGTGCACACACCTGTCACAGGCACACTCTTCTCAAACACACACATCACAGTGCACACACCACACATAGACACACACACACACAACACACACACACATGGCACTGTGCACACAAAACACAAACACACACACACAACACACACACACTCACAGTGCACACACACAGACACACACCAATCACCACACACAAACTCCACAGTGCACAAACCTCACAGACACACATCACACACACACACTGCACAGTGCAAAACCTCACAAAGACACAAGTCACTCACCACACACTCTTCTCAGTACACACACATAACACAGACACACACCACTCACACACACACTCACAGTGCACACACCACACAGACACACACCAATCAGCACACACACTTCACTGTGCACATACCTCCAGCAGACACACACTTAGAATGCACACACACACACTCTACAGTGCACACACCTCACACAGAACACACTATGCAACACACACTCCACAGTGCACACATTTTACACAGACACACCACTTAAAAACACATTGCACATTCACTTTACTGTGCATGCATCTCACAAACACACAACATTCATAACATGCATAATACACAGTGCACACACACAGGCACACACCACTCACACACACACATTCCACAGTGCAGACAACTCACAGACACACCACTCACCAAACACAAACTGCACAGTTCACACAATGCAAAAACAATAGCATTAACCACACACATTCCACAGTGCACACACACACACACCACTCACCACACACACACTCTCCACATTGAAAAATCTCATACAAACTCATGACTGACACACACACACACACTACACAGTAAATACATTTTACACAGACACACACCACTCACAAACACACACACACATCACAGTGCAGACAACTCACACAGACACTCACCACTCAATACACACACTTAATGCACACACCTCACACAGACACTCACCACTCAATACACTCACTTAATGCACACAATCCACATTGCGCACACAATCCCCATTTCACACACATTACACAGACTCAAAACTCACCACACACACTTTCTGCAGTGCACACACCTCACACAGAAACACAGCACTCATCACACACAAACTCCACTCCACAGTACACACACATAACACAGACTCACATCCACAGTGCACACCTCACACACACACATAATCCATAGTGCACATATCTAAGACACACACGACTCATCACACAGAAACTCCACAACAGACACCTCACAGAGACACACAGTATGCACCACACAAATTATGCACAGACACACCACAATGCACAAACTACACACAGACTCAAAACAATCACCTCACACACCATCCATAATGCAGGCACAAAAGACTGTCATACTGCAGTCACCAGACATAACACACTCACTCAGTGCACACATTTTACACAGACACACACAACTCACCACACACACTCCATGGTCTTCAGACCTCACACAAATATGCATTGCAGAACACACACACACAGTGCACACACTCACAGTGCACACACACAGACACACATGTCACCACAAACACACACACACAGACACACACACCACAGAAAGACACACACCACTCACCACACACACACTGCACACTGCACACACCTCACAGACACACACCACTCACAACACACACCTTTCACAGTAAAGACACCTCATAAAGAATCACTACTGACCACACACAGTACACAGTGAACACACCTAACAGAGACACAAAACACTAACCACACACACACATTCCATAGTGCACACACCTCACAGACACACCACTCACACACACTCCACATTGAAAAATCTCATACAAACTCATGACTGACACACACTACACAGTAAATACATTTTACACAGACACACACACACACTCACCACACACACTTTCTGCAGTGCACACACCTCACAGAAACACACCACTCATCACACACAAGCACCACCATGCACACACCTCACACAGACACTCACCACTCAATACACACACTTAATGCACACACTCCACAGTGCACACACCTCACAATCACACACACACACATTACACAGACTCAAAACTCACACACACTTTCTGCAGTGCACACACACACACAACACACACTCACACAAACACACTCCACAGTACACACACATAACACAGACACACACACACCTCACAGACACACACACACATAATCCATAGTGCACATATCTAAGACACACACCACTCATCACACAGAAACTCACAACAGACACCTCACAGAGACACACAGTATGCACCACACAAATTACACACAGACACACCTCACACAGAACACACTATGCAACACACACACACAGACACACCTCACACACACACATCACACAGACACACACACACAACACACACACACACAGTGCACACACACACACACACACAACACACACACACATCACAGACACACAAACATGCACTGCAGAACACACACACACACCACAGACACACACAAGTCTCCAGAAATATATACTACACAGAGAACACATTTCAGAAAGACACACACCACTCACCACACACACACACACACACACCTCACAGACACACACCACTCACACACACACACTTCCACAGTGAAGACACCTCATACAGAATCACTACTGACCACACACAGTACACAGTGAACACACCTAACAGAGACACAAAACACTAACCACACACACACATTACACAGTGCACACACACACACAGACACAAGTCACTCACCACACACACACTCTACAGTGCACACACCTCACAGAACACACTATGCAACACACACACACAGTGCACACACCACACATAGACACACACCACACACACACACTCACAGTGCACACCACACAAAACACAAACACACACACACACCACACACACACATACACAGTGCACACCACACAAACACACATCAATAACTACAAACACACTCCACAGTGCACACACATCACACACACACAAACACACACTCACACACACTCCACAGTACACACACCTCACACAGACACACACTCACACACACACTCTACAGTGCACACCTCACAGACACACCACTCACTTCACACACACACACTACAGTGCACACACATCACAGTGCACACACTCACACACACACACAGAAACACACACTCACAGACACACACACACAGAACACACACACTCCACAGTGCACACACTCACAGACACACCTCACACACACACACCACAGTGCACACACCTCACAGACACACACCACTCACAAACACACACACACACACACACAGTGCACACTCACACAGACACACACACTCACACACACACTCCAGTGCACACACACTCACAAACACACACACACACTCACAGACACACACAATGCACACACACACACATACACACACTCACACACACACACACAGTGCACACACCTCACAGACACACCAATCACACACACACACATCACAGTGCACACACCACAGACACACACCACACATAGACACACACACACACTCCACAGTTCACACCTCACAGAGACACACAGTATGCACCACACAAATTATGCACAGACACACACCACAGACACACCACTCACTTCACACACACACAGTGCACACACACACACTTTCTGCAGTGCACACCTCACAGACACACAACACTCATAACATGCATAATACACAGTGCACACACACTCACAGTGCACACACACACAGACACACACTCACACAGAACACACTATGCAACACACACACACACATAACACAGACACACACCACACAGACACACACCACACACTCACACACACACACATTCCACAGTGCAGACAACTCACACAGACACTCACCACACACACTCTTCTCAGTACACACACACACACAACACACACTCACAGACACACAACACTCATAACATGCATAATACACAGTGCACACACACTCACAATCACACACACACACAGTGCACACTCACACACACACACAGAAACACACACTCACACACACACACAGAACACACTATGCAACACACACACACTCCACAGTGCACACCTCACAGACACACATCACACACACACAGTGCACACACACACACTACAGTGCACACACACAGACACACATCACACACACACAGTGCACACACATCACAGACACACACTCACACACACACAGTGCACACACCACACATAGACACACACACACAAACACACACACTCCAGTGCACACACTCACATAGACACACACCACACACACACTTCACTGTGCACATACCTCCAGCAGACACACACCACACATAGACACACACACACACCTCACACAAACACACTATGCAACACACACACTACAGTGCACACACACATAGACACACACCACTAACCAAACACATTGCACACTCACACTTTACTGTGCATGCATCTCACACAGACACACAACACTCATAACATGCATAATACAGTGCACACACCTCACAGGCACACACTACTCACCACAGACTCACATCCACAGTGCAGACAACTCACAGACACACCACTCACCAAACACAAACTGCACAGTTCACACAATGCAAAAAGACACATAGCAGTAACCACACACACACATCACAGTGCACACCTCACACAGGCACACACCACTCACACACACACCTCACACACTCACACAAACACACACACAAACACACACACACTACACAGTAAATACATTTTACACAGACACACACACACTCACCACACACACTCTTCTCAGTACACACACCTCACACAGACACACCACTCATCACACAAACTCCACAGTGCACACCTCACAGACACTCACCACTCAATACACACACTTAATGCACACACACACAGTGCACACATCACACACACACAAACACACACTCACACACACACTCTTCTCAGTACACACACCTCACACAGAAACACCACTCATCACACACACACTCACAGTGCACACACACTCACCACTCAATACACACACTTAATGCACACACTCCACAGTGCACACACCACACATAATCCATAGTGCACCTTTCTAAGACACTCCACTCATCACACAGAAACTCCACAACAGACACCTCGCAGAGACTCACAGTATGCACCACACAAATTATGCACAGACACACCACAATGCACACACACTACACAGACACACAACAATCACCTCACACTTTATCCATAATGCAGGCACAACAGACTGTCACACCTCAGTCACCACACATACTCAACACACTTCGTCAGTGCACATATTTTACACAGACACTCACCATTCACCACACACACACTCCACGGTGCACAGACCTCACACAAACATGCACAGCAGAACACACACATTCCACAGTGCACACACCTCACGCAGACACACACAAGTCTTTAAAAACACATACTACACACTGCACACACCACACACACACACACACACCTTCCACAGTGAAGACACCTCATACAGAATCACTACTGACCACACAGTACACAGTGAACACACCTAACAGATACACAAAACACTAACCACACACATTGCACAGTGAAGAAACTTCACACAGACACACACATGTCACCACAAACACACATTCCATGCACACACCTGTCACAGACACACACCTCTGACCAAACACACACATCACAGTACACACACCACACATAGACACACACCACACACCTCACACACACACACAGACACACATGTCACCACAAACACACACACACACACACAAACACAACACACACACACACACACACAGACACACACACAAACACACATCAATAACTACAAACACACTCCACAGTGCACAAACCTCACAGAAACACACCACTCACCACACACACACTGCACAGTGCAAAACCTCACACAGACACAAGTCACTCACCACACACACTCTTCTCAGTACACACCTCACACAGACACACCACTCACTTCACACACACTCCACAGTGCACACACTCACACACACACACATCACACACACACACATCACAGTGCACACACCTGTCACAGACACACACCACTTAGAATGCACACACTCTCCACAGTTTGCACACCTCACACAGAACACACTATGCAACACACACACACCACACACCTCACACAGACTCACACCACTTACCAAACACATTGCACACTCACACTTTACTGTGCATGCATCTCACAATGACACACAACATTCATAACATGCATAATACACAGTGCACACACCTCACACAGGCACACACTACTCACCACAGACTCACATCCACAGTGCAGACAACTCACAGACACACACCACTCACAAACACAAACTGCACAGTTCACACAATGCAAAAGACACATAGCAGTAACACACACACATTCATAGTGCACACACACACACACAGTGCACACACTCACAGTGCACACACTCACACAGAAACACACACTCATCACACACAAACTCACACTGACACACACACTACACAGTAAATACATTTTACACAGACACACACACACAAACACACACACATTCCATAGTGCACACACCTCACATTGGCACACACCACTCATCACACACAAACTCCACAGTGCACACACCTCACACAGACACCACTCAATTCACACACTTAATGCACACACTACACATAGCACACACATTACACAGACACACATGTCACCACAAACACACTCTACAGTGCACACCTCACACAGAAACACATCACTCATCACACAAACTCCACAGTGCACACACACACACAAACACACCATGCAGTCCACGGATGCCACACATAATCCATAGTGCACATATCTAAGACACACACCACTCATCACACAGAAACTCCACAACAGACACAGAGACACACAGTATGCACCACACAAATTATGCACAGACACACCACAATGCACACACATCACACAGACACACAACAATCACCTCACACCCTATCCATAATGCAGGCACCACAGACTGTCACACCCAGTCACCACACATACTCAACACACTCACTCAGTGCACACATTTCACACAGACACACACCACACACACACTCCATGGTGCACAGACCTCACACAAACATGCACTGCAGAACACACACACACTCCACAGTGCACACACCTCACACAGACACACACAAGTCTCCAGAAACACATACTACACAGTGCACACACCTCACAGAGACACACACCACACACACACTGCACACTGCACACCTCACACAGACACACACCACACACACACACATTCCACAGTGCACACACCTCACACACACATCACAGTGCACACACACACAGTGAACACACCTAACAGAGACACAAACACTAACCACACACACATTCACAGTGCAGAAACTTCACAGACACACACACTCACACACACACTCCAGTGCACACACCTGTCACAGACACACCTCTGAACAAACACACACACACAGTGCACACACACACACACACTGCACACACACACATCACACACACACACTGCACACACACAGACACACCACTCACCATACACACACACACAGTGCACACCACACAAACACACATCAATAACTACAAACACACTCCACAGTGCACAAACCTCACAGACACACACCACACACACACACCACAGTGCAAAACCTCACACAGACACAAGTCACTCACCACACACTCTTCTCAGTACACACCTCACACAGACACACACCACTCACACACACACACATTCCATAGTGCACACACCTCACAGGGACACACACCAATCAACACACACACACATCACAGTGCACACACACAGACACACCACTTAGAATGCACACACTCCACAGTTTGCACACCTCACACAGAACACACTATGCAACACACACTCCACAGTGCACACACTCACAGACACACACCACACAAACACATTGCACACTCACACTTTACTGTGCATGCATCTCACACAGACACACAACACTCATAACATGCATAATACACAGTGCACACACACACACAGTGCACACACACACACAGACTCACATCCACAGTGCAGACACTCACACAGACACACCACTCACAAACACAAACTGCACAGTTCACACAATGCAAAAGACACATAGCAGTAACCACACACACACTCACAGACACACACTCACACACACACACACAAACACACTCCACAGTGCACAAACCTCACAGACACACACTCACACAGACACACACACTACACAGTAAATACATTTTACACAGACACACACACACAGACACACACTCACACACACTCACACAGGCACACACCACTCATCACACAAACACACACACAGTGCACACACCTCACACAGACACTCACCACTCAATACACACACTTAATGCACACACACACATACACAGTGCACACACACAAACACACACCACAAACACACACTCTACAGTGCACACCTCACACAGAAACACACCACTCATCACACAAACTCCACAGTGCACACACACACACACAAACACACACACTCCACAGTGCACACACACACACATTCCATAGTGCACATATCTAAGACACACCACTCATCACACAAACTCCACACAGACACCTCAGAGACACACAGTATGCACCACAGAAATTATGCACAGACACACCACAATGCACACACACAGAAACACAACAATCACCTCACACCCTATCCATAATGCAGGCACCACAGACTGTCACACCCAGTCACCACACATACTCAACACACACACTCAGTGCACACATTTCACACAGACACACCACTCACACACACACAGTGCACAGACCTCACACAAACATGCACACAGAACACACACACTCACAGTGCACACACCTCACAGACACACACCTCACACAAACACACACACACTGCACACACCTCACAGACACACACACACACTGCACACACACACAGTGCACACTCACAGACACACACCACACACACACCTTCCACAGTGAAGACACTCATACAGAATCACTACTGACCACACACTGTACACAGTGAACACACCTAACAGAGACACAAAACACTAACCACACACATTCCACAGTGCACAAACCTCACAGACACACATGTCACCACAAACACACACCACAATGCACACACATCACAGACACACCTCACAGACACACACACTACAGTGCACACACACAGACACACACACACAAATTACACAGACACACATGTCACCACAAACACACACCACTCACACAAACACACACACACAGTGCACACCACTCACAAACACACACCACACACACTGCACACACACACAGTGCACAAACCTCACAGACACACACCACTCACCACACACACACTCCACAGTGCACACACCTCACAAACACACACTCACCACACACACTCTTCTCAGTACACACACCTCACACACACACACACTTCACACACACACATTCCATAGTGCACACACCTCACAGAAACACACCACTCACACACACACACACTCCACAGTGCACACACTCACAGACACACACCACTTAGAACACACACACTCTCCACAGTTTGCACACCTCACACAGAACACACTATGCAACACACACACCACAGTGCACACACATCACAGACACACCACTTACCAAACACATTGCACACTCACACTTTACTGTGCATGCATCTCACAGACACACACCACTCACTTCACACACACACACAGACACACCACAATGCACACACTCACAGACACACCACACACACACAGTGCACACTCACACAGAACACACACACACAGACACACACTCACACACACTCCACAGTGCACACACTCACACAGACACACACACAGACACAAAACACTAACCACACACACACACAGACACACACCACACACACACACTCACACAGACACACCTCACAGAGACACACAGTATGCACCACACAAATTACACACAGACACACCACAATGCACACACTCCACATGCACACACACACAGACACACAACAATCACCTCACACTATCCATAATGCAGGCACCACAGACTGTCACACCCCAGTCACCACACATACTCAACACACTCACTCAGTGCACATTTCACACAGACACACACCACCACACACACATCCACAGTGCACAGACCTCACACAAACATGCACTGCAGAACACACACACCACAGTGCACACATTTCACAGACACACAAGTCTCCAGAAACACATACTACACAGTGAACACACCTCAGAAAGACACACACCACTCACACACACACTGCACACACACCTCACACAGGCACACACCACTCACACACACACCTTCACAGTGAAGACACTCATACAGACACACACCACACACTCCACAGTGCACACATCACACAGACACACACACTCACCACACACACATCCACAGTGCAGAAACTTCACACAGACACACATATGTCACCACAAACACACACACACTACAGTAAATACATTTTACACAGACACACATGTCACCACAAACACACACATCACAGTGCACACACATCACAGACACACACACCACACATACACACACACACTGTGCACAGAAACACACACACACACACTCACATACACACACTACAGTGCACACTCACACAAACACATCAATAACTACAAACACACTCCACAGTGCACAAACCTCACAGACACACACCACTCACCACACACACACATCACAGTGCACACACTCACACACACACACAGACACACCACACACACTCACAGTGCACACACATCACACAGACACACACACACACCTCACACACACATCACAGTGCACACACACACACTCACAGACACACACACACTGTGCATGCATCTCACACAGACACACCACTCACAAACACAAACACACATCACAGTGCACACACACAGACACACACACACCACAGTGCACACACACACAGACACACACCACTTACCAAACACATTGCACACTCACACTTTACTGTGCATGCATCTCACACAGAAACACAACACTCATAACATGCATAATACAGTGCACACACCTCACACAGGCACACACTCACACACACACTCACATACACACACACACTCACAGACACACTCACACAAACACACACATCACACAGACACACATGTCACCACAAACACACACACACACACACACTCACATACACACACACACAGTGCACACACTCACACAGACACAAAACACTAACCACACACACACACCACAGTGCACACATTTCACAGACACACACACTCACACACACACCACACACACACACACTCCACAGTGCACAAACCTCACAGACACACACATGTCACCACAAACACACACTCTACAGTGCACACCTCACACAGACACACACCACTCACACACACACCACAGTGCACACTCACACAGACACACACCACACACACACACACACTGTGCACATACCTCCAGCAGACACACACCACACATAGACACACACACACTACACAGTGCACACACACAGACACACACTCACATACACACACACACATTCCACAGTGCACACACTCACACAGAAACACACCACTTACCAAACACATTGCACACTCACACTTTACTGTGCATGCATCTCACACAGACACAACACTCATAACATGCATAATACACAGTGCACACACCTCACACAGGCACACACTACTCACCACAGACTCACATCCACAGTGCAGACAACTCACACAGACACAAAACACAAACTGCACAGTTCACACAATGCAAAGACACATAGCAGTAACCACACACACATTCCATAGTGCACACACACACACACAGTGCACACATTTCACAGACACACACTCTCACATTGAAAAATCTCATACAAACTCACAACTGACACACACTACACAGTAAATACATTTTACACAGACACACACACACTCACAGACACACACCTCACACACACACCTCACACAGGCACACACCACTCATCACACACACACACTGTGCACACACCTCACACACCACTCACACAAACACACACTCTACAGTGCACACACACACACATTACACAGACTCAAAACTCACCACACACACTTTCTGCAGTGCACACACCTCACACAGAAACACACCACTCATCACACACAAACTCCACAGTGCACACCACTCACACAAACACACACACTCACAGTGCACACACCACACATAATCCATAGTGCACATATCTAAGACACACACCACTCATCACACAGAAACTCCACAACAGACACCTCCCAGAGACAAACAGTATGCACACAAATTATGCACAGACACACAATGCACACATCACACAGACACACACACTCACCACACACACTCCAGAGTGCAGACACCTAGCACAGACACACACACCACAGTGCACACACACAGACACACACACCACAGTGCACACATTTCACACAGACACACACACTCACCACACACACACAGTGCACAAACCTCACACAAACATGCACTGCAGAACACACACACTCCACAGTGCAAACACCTCACACAGACACACAAGTCTCCAGAAACACATACAACACAGTGAACACACCTCAGAAAAACACACCACTCACCACACACACTGCACACTCTTCACACAGACACACACAACTCACGACACACACCTTCCACAGTGAAGACACCTCATACAGAATCACTACTGACCACACACAGTACACAGTGAACACACCTAACAGAGACACAAAACACTAACCACACACACATTTCACAGTGCAGAAACTTCACACAGACACACATGTCACCACAAACACACACTCTACAGTGTGCACACCTGTCACAGACACACACCTCTGACCAAACAGAACCATCACAGTGCACACACATAGACACACACCACACACCTCACAATTACACACGTGGAACTGTGAACACACAAAACACAAACACAAACCACTCACCAAACACACACACTATACAGTGCACACCACTCACACAAACACACATCAATAACTACAACACACTCCACAGTGCACAAACCTCACAGAAACACACCACTCACCACATACACTGCACAGTGTAAAAACCTCACACAGACAAAAGTCACTCACCACACACACTTCTCAGTACACACACCTCAAAAAGACACACATCACTCATTTCAAACACACACTCCACAGTGCACACACCTCACAGGGAGACACCCCAGTCAGCACACACACACTTAGAACGCACTCACACTCCAGAGTTCACACACCTCACATAGAACACACTATGCAACACACACATGCCAGAGTGCAGACACCTAGCACAGACACACACCACTTACCAAACACATTGCACACTCACACTTTACTGTGCATGCATCTCACAGACACACAACACTCATAACATGCATAATACACAGTGCACACACCTCACACAGGCACACACTATTCACCACAGACTCACATCCACAGTGCAGACAACACACAGACACACCACTCACCAAACACAAACTGCACAGTTCACACAATGCAAAAGACACATAGCAGTAACCACACACACATTCCATAGTGCACACACCTCACACACCACTCATGACACACACTCTCACATTGAAAAAATCTCATACAAACTCATGACAGACACACACACTACAAAGTAAATACATTTTACACAGACACACACCACTCACAAACACACACTCTACAGTGCACACCTCACACAGGCACACACCTCTCATCAAACACAAACTCCACCTTGCACACACCTAACACAGACACTCACAACTCAATACACACACTTAATGCACACACTCCACATAGCACACATATTACACAGACTCAAAACTCACCACACACACTCTACAGTGCACACCTCACAGAAACACACCACTCATCACACACAAACTCCACAGTGCACACACATCACACAGACACACACCATGCAGTCCATGGACACCACACATAATCCATAGTGCACATATCTAAGACACACCACTCATCACACAGAAACTCCACAACAGACACCTCACAGAGACACACAGTATGCAACACACAAATTATGCACAGACACACCACAATGCACACACCTCACACAGACACACAACAATCACCTAACACCGTATCTGTAATGCAGGCACCACAATCTGTCACACCCAGTCACCACACATACTCAACACACTCAGTGCACACATTTTACACAGACACACACCACTCATGACACACACACTCCATGGTGCACAGACCTCACACAAACATGCACTGCAGAACACACACAGACTCCACAGTGCACACACCTCACACAGACACACACAAGTCTCCAGAAACACATACTACAATGTGAACACACCTCAGAAAGACACACCACTCACCACACTCACACTGCACACACCTCACAGACACACACCACTCAACACACACACCTTCTACAGTGAAGACACCTCATACAAAATCACTACTGACCACACACAGTACAAGGTGAACACACCTAACAGAGACACTGAACACTAACCACACACACATTTCACAGTGCAGAAACTTCATGCAGACACACATGTCACCATAAACACTCACTCTACAATGCACACACCTGTCACAGACACACACATTTGACCAAACAGACACATCACAGTGCAAACACCTTTCATAGACAGACACCACACACCTCACAATCACACACATGGCACTGTGCACACATCACACAGACACACACCACTTACCAAACACATTGCACACACACACAGTGCACACCACTCACACAAACACATTAATAACCATAAACACACTCAGTGCACACACACCTCACAGACACACACAATGCACACACACACAGAATTCACTGTGCACATACCTCCAGCAGATAAGCACCACTTGGAATGCACACACTTTCCATTGTTTGCACACATCACACAAAACACACTATGCAACACACACAGTCCAGAGTGCAGCCATTTAGCACAGACACACACCACTTAACAAACACATTGCACACTTACACTTTACTGTGCATGCATCTCACACAGACACACAACACTCATAACATGCATAATACAGTGCACACACCTCACACAGGCACACACTATTCACCACAGACTCACATCCACAGTGCAGACAACACACACACCACTCACCAAACACAAACTGCACAGTTCACACAATGCAAAAAGACACATAGCAGTAAACACACACACACTCACAGTGCACACACTCACACACACACTCACACACACACACATTCCACAGTGCAGAAACTTCACAGACACACACACACACTGCACACACACACACTACACAGTAAATACATTTTACACAGACACACACCACTCACAAACACACACTCTACAGTGCACACACACACACAGTGCACACACCACACACACACTCAAAACTCACCATGCACACACTCACACAGACACTCACCACTCAATACACACACTTAATGCACACACTCCACATAGCACACACATTACACAGACTCAAAACTCACCACACACTTCCACAGTGCACACATCTCACACAGAAACACACCACTCACTTCACACACACACACAGTGCACACACATCACAGACACACCCATGCAGTCCACGGATGCCACACATAATCCATAGTGCACACACACAGACACACACCACTCATCACACAGAAACTCCACAACAGACACTCACAGAGACACAGTATGTACCACACAAATTATGCACAGACACACCACAATGCACACATCACACACACAGACACACACCACTCACACAACACTCATAACATGCATAATACACAGTGCACACACCTGTCACAGACACACACACACACATTCCATAGTGCACACACCTCACATAAACACACACAAGTTTCCAGAAACACATACTACACAGTGAACACACTCAGAAAGACACACACCACACACACACACTGAACACACCTCACAGACACACACCACTCATGACACACACCTTCCACAGTGAAGACACCTCATACAGAATCACTACTGACCACACACACATACACAGTGAACACACCTAAGAGACACAAAACACAAACACACATTCCACAGTTCAGAAACTTCACACAGACACACAAGTCACCATAAACACACTCTACAGTGCACACACCTGTCACAGACACACCTCTGAACAAACACACATCACAGTGCACACCACACATAGACACACACACACATCACAATCACACACATGGCACTGTGCACACATGAAACACAAACACACCACTCACACACACACATTACACAGTGCACACTCACACAGACACTCACCACTCAATACACACACTTAATGCACACACTCCACAGTGCACACACCACAGACACACACCACTCACCACACACACACTGCACAGTGCAAAACCTCACACAGACACAAGTCACTCACCACACACTCTTCTCAGTACACACACCTCACAGGGACACACCCAAATCAGCACACACAGAATTCACTGTGCACATACCTCCAGCAGATAAGCACCACTTGGAATGCACACACTTTCCATTGTTTGCACACATCACACATAACACACTATGCAACACACACACCAGAGTGCAGCCATTTAGCACAGACACACACCACTTAACAAACACATTGCACACTTACACTTTACTGTGCATGCATCTCACACAGACACACAACACTCATGACATGCATAATACACAGTGCACACACCTCACACAGGCACACACTATTCACCACAGACTCACATCCACAGTGCAGACAACTCACACAAACACTCACCATCCAAAAACTGCAAAGTTCACAGAATGTAAAAATGATGCATAGCAGTAAACACACACACTCCACAGTGCACACACTCACACACACACTCACACACACACACATTCCACAGTGCAGAAACTTCACAGACACACACACACACTGACACACACTACACAGTAAATACATTTTACACAGACACACACCACTCACACAAACACACACTCTACAGTGCACACACACACACAGTGCACACACACACACACACACAGACACACCACAATGCACACAACTCACACAGACACTCACCACTCAATACACACACTTAATGCACACACTCCACATAGCACACACATTACAGAGTCTCAAAACTCACCACACACACCTTCCACAGTGCACACATCTCACACAGAAACACACCACTCATCACACACAAATCAAAGTGCACACACATCACACAGACACACCCCATGCAGTCCACGGATGCCACATATAATCCATATTGCACATATCTAAGACACACACCACTCATCACAGAAAAACTCCACAACAGACATCTCACAGAGACACACAGTATGTACCACACAAATTATGCACAGACACACCACAATGCACACACATCACACAGACACACACCACTCACCACACACACTACATGGTGCACAGACATCACACAAACCTGCACAGCAGACACGACACACACATTCCATAGTGCACACACCTCACATAAACACACACAAGTTTCCAGAAACACAAACTACACAGTGAACACACTTCAGAAAGACACACACCACTTATCACACACACACTGAACACACCTCACACAGACACACACCACTCATGACACACACCTTTTACAGTGAAGACACCACATATATAATCACTACTGACCACACACCATACACATTGAACACACCTAACCGAGACACAAAACACTAACCACACACATTCCACAGTTCAGAAACTTCACACAGACACACATATGTCACCATAAACACACAATCTACAGTGCACATCCCTGTCACAGACACACCTCTGACCAAACACACATCACAGTGCACACACCACACATAGACACTCACCACACACATCACAATCACACAAATGGCACTGTGCACACATCACACAGACACACACACACACCACTCACAAACACACATCACAGTGCACACCACTCACACAAACACACGTCAGTAACTACACACACTCCACAGTGCACAAACCTCACAGACACACACCACTCACCACACACACACTGCACAGTGCAAAAACCTCACACAGACACAAGTCACTCACCACACACACTCTTCTCAGTACACACCTCACACAGACACACACCACTCACTTCACACACACACTCCACAGGGCACACAGCTCACGGGAACACACCCCAATCAGCACACACACTTCTCTGTGCACATACCTCCAGGAGACACACACCACTTGGAACCCACACACTCTCCACAGTTTGCACACCTCACAGAGAACACACTATGTAACACACACACACCAGAGTGCAGACACCTAGCACAGAAACACACCATTTACCAAACACATTGCACACTCACACTTTACTGTGCATGCATCTCACACAGACACACAACACTCATAACATGCATAATCCACAGTGCACACACACACTCCACAGTGCACACACATCACACAGACACATCCACAGTGCACACACACACTCACCACACACACACACACTCACCAAACACAAACTGCACAATTCACCCAATGCAAAAGATACATAGCAGTAACCATACACATGCATTCCATAGTGCACACACCTCACACAGGCCATTCACACACACTCCCCACATTGAAGAAATTTCATACAAACTCATGACTGACACACACACTGCACAGTAAATACATTTTACACAGACAAACTACACTCAAAAAACACACATTCCACAGTGCAGAAACTTCACACAGACACAAGTCACTCACCACACACACTCTCCACAGTTTGCACACCTCACAGAGAACACACTATGTAACACACACACACCAGAGTGCAGACACCTAGCACAGAAACACACCACTCACCACACACACACACACACACACACTCACACACACACTCCACAGTGCACACACCTGTCACAGACACACCACAATGCACACACATCACAGTGCACACACCTGTCACAGACACACACACACCAGAGTGCAGACACCTAGCACAGAAACACACCACTCACTTCACACACACACTCCACAGTGCACAAACCTCACAGACACACACACTCACACTTTACTGTGCATGCATCTCACAGACACACCACTCACACAAACACACATCACAGTGCACACACCTGTCACAGACACACACACACTCCACAGTGCACACACTCACACACACACTGCACAGTGCAAAACCTCACACAGACACACACACACACACTGCACAGTGCAAAACCTCACACAGACACAAGTCACTCACCACACACACACACACTCCACAGTGCACAAACCTCACAGACACACAACACTCATAACATGCATAATCCACAGTGCACACACTCACACACACACTCCACAGTGCACACACCACACAGACACACCACTCACTTCACACACACACTCCACAGTGCACACACCTGTCACAGACACACCACAATGCACACACATCACACAGACACACCACTCACACAAACACACATGGAACCCACAACAGTAGGGCAGAGCCCCATCAGCAGACAGAGCCTCAGACAAATAGTGACTACACTGACTCCTAGCTGGGCAGGACAGTGTAATGGATACTCATAAAGAAAGCCCCAACTCCCTGACACAGAGCATCTGAGGGAGACAAAAAACATAAGTTCTACAGCAGACCTAAACACAACCGCAAAACCTAATGAACAACAGAGCTCACAGCTCAGCACTGAGCTCCTATAAAGTACAGACTGTCTCCTCAAGCAGCTCCTGACTGTATACCCAAAGAGTCACCTCAAAAACACTCACAGACTGACATTACAACATTCTACAAAGATACAGAAGAAGAAACTGGTAGCATCCTCACTGTTCTGCAGCTGCTTCAGGTGTACCCCAGACAAGCAGGGCCTGGAGTGGACCTCAGTCATACAGCAGAGGAGATAGACATTAGAAGGAAAACTAACTAACAGAAATAATTCATCATCAACAATCTGCCCACCAGAGACCCAATCGAAAAGTCAGCAACTACTAAGATGACAGGTGGATAAATCCACAAAGATGGAAGAAACCAGCAAAAAGGAAGAAAACACCAAACCAAAACACCTCACCTCCTACAAAGGAGAAAAAACCTCACCAGCAAGGGAACAAAACTGGATGGAATAAGTGATAAAAATGACAATCAGACTTCAGAAAGTGGATAATGAGAAACTTCAGTGAGTTGAAAACACGTTTTAAAATAAATGCAAAGAAATTAAGAACCTTGAAAAAGATTCGAGGAAATGATAACAAGAATGGACAACTTAGAGACATATGAATGAATTGAAAAGCTGAAAACACAACACAAACTCCATGCACAAGTTTCAACAGCCAATTGACCAAGCAGAAGAAAGAATATCAGAAGTGAAGATCAACTCAATGAAATAAAATGAGAAACAAGATTAGAGAAAAAACAGAAAAGGAATGAACAAAATTCCAAGAAATGTGGGACTATGTGAAGAGACATAACCACGTTTGATAGGTGTACCAGAATGTGATGAAGAGAATGAATCCAAGCTGAAAACACTCTTCAGGATATTATCCAGAAAATTTCCCAACCTAGTAACAGGTCAATACTCAACTTCAGGAAATACAGAGAACACCACAAAGATATTCCAAAGAAGACAACCCCACAGGCACATAATTACAGATTCCAGGTTGAAATGAAGGAGAAAATACTAAGGGCACCCAGAGAAACCTCACAAAAGAAGCCAATTAGACTCCCAGCAGATCTATCAGCAGAAACTCTACAAGCCAGAAGAGACTGGGGGCCAATATTCAACATCCTTAAAGAAAAGAACTTTCAACCCAGAATTTCACATCCACCCAAACTGAGCTCATAAGTGAAGGAAGAATAACATGCCAACAAGCAAGTACTCAGAGATTTTGTCACCACCAGGCCTGCTTTACAAGAGCTCCTGAAAGAGGCACACATAGAAAGAACAACCAGTACCAGCCATCCTAAAAGCATAAAAAATGCTAAAGAACACCAATAAAATGAAGAATCTGCATCAACCAATGGGCAAAACAGCCAGCTAGCATCAAAATAGCAGTATCAAATTTACATATAACCATATGAACCCTAAATGTAAATGGGCTAAATGCACCAATCAAAAGACACAGACTGGCAAATTAGATAAAAAAACAAAACCCATCGGTGTGATGTATCCAGGAAACCCATCTCACATGCAAGGAAACAAAAAGGCTTAAAATAAAAGGATGGAGGAAGATTTAACAACCAAATGGAGAGCAAAAAAAAAGCAGGAGTTGCAATTCTCATCTCTGATAAAATAGACTTCAAAGCAACAAAGATCAAAAGATACAAGACACACATTGTAATGGTAAAAGAATCATAAACAAGAAGAGCTAACGATTCTAAATATATATGGACCCAATAAAGGAGCACCTAAATATATAAGGCAAGTTTTTAATGACTTACAAAGAGACTTAGACTCCCACACAATAATAGTGAAAGACTTTAACACTCCACTCTCAATAATAGACAGATCAACCAGACAGAAAATTAACAAGGATATCCAGGACTTGAACTCAGACCTGGAACAAGCAAACCTGATAGACATTTACAGAACTCTCCAACCCCAAATCCACAGAATATACATTCTTCTCAGCACCACATCACACCTACTCCAAAATTGACCACATAATTGGAAGTAAAGCACTCCTCAGCAAATGCAAAACAACGGAAATCATAACAAACAGTCTCTCAGACCATAGTGCAATCAAGTTGGAACTCAGAATTCAGAAAATAACTCAGAACCGCACAGCTTCATGGAAACTGAACAACTGGCTCTTGAATGTTGACTGGATAAACAATGAAATGAAGGCAGAAATAAAGAAGTTCTTCAAAACCAAAGAAAATGAAGACACAACATACCAGAATCTCTGGGACACATTTAAAGCAGTCTGTAGAGGAAAATATATAGCAATAAGTGCCCACATGAGAAGAGTGGAGAGATCCAAAATTGACACCCTATCTTCAAAATTGAAAGAGCTAGAGGAGCAAGATCAAAAAAACTCAAAACCTAGCACAAGACAAGAAATAACTAAGATCAGAGCAGAACTCAAGGAGATAGATACACGAAAAACCCTTCAAAAAATCAAGAAATCCAAGAGCTAATTTTTTGAAAAGATCAACAAAATAGACAGAACACTAGCCAGACTGATAAAAAAGAAAAGAGAGAACAATCAAATAGATGCAATAAAAAACAATAAAGGGGAAATCACCACAGATTCCACAGAAATTCAAACCATCATCAGAGAATACTACAAACAACTCTATGCACATAAACTAGTAAACCAGGAAGAAATGGATAAATTCCTGGACGCCTGTGTCCTCCCAAGCCTAAACCAGGAGGAAGCCAAAACTATGAATAGACCAATAACAAGGTCTGAAGTTGAGGCAGCAATTAAGAGCCTACCACACAAAAAAAGCCCAGGTCCAGATGGGTTCACAGCCGAATTCTACCAGACACACAAAGAGGAGCTGGTACCATTCCTTCTGAAACTATTCCAAATAATTCAAAAAGAGGGAATCCTTCCCAAATCATTTTATGAGACCAACATCATCCTGATTTCAAAACCCAGCAGAGATTCAACAAGAAAAGAAAACTTCAGGCCAATATCCATGATGAACATAGATGCAAAAATCTTCAATAAAATACTGGCAAATCAATTGCAACAGCACATTAAAAACTTATCCATCACGATCAAGTAGGATTTATCCTGGGGATGCAAGGATGGTTCAACATATGCAAGTCTATAAACGTAATTCACCATATAAACAGAAGCAAAAACAAAAACCACATAATTATCTCAATTGATGTAGAGAAGGCATTTGACAAAATTCAACAGCCCTTTATGGTAAAAACCCTCAATAAACTTGGTATTGATGGAACATATCTCAAAGTAATAAAAGCTATTTACGACAAGCCAACAGCCGACATCATACTTAATGGGCAAAAATTGGAAGCATTCCCTTTGAAATCAGGCACTAGACAAGGATGCCCTCTCTCACCACTCCTATTCAACATAGTACTGGAAGTTCTAGTCAGAGCAGTCAGTCAAGAAAAAGAAATAAAGGATATTCGAATAGGAAAGGTGGAAGCCAAATTGTCTCTATTTGCAGACGACATGATAGTATACCTAAAAGACCCCATCACCTCAGCCCAAAGACTCCTGAAACTGATAAGCAACTTCAGCAAAGTCTCAGGATATAAAATCAATGTGCAAAAATCACAAGCATTCCTATACACCAATAACAGATTTAAAGAGAGCCAAATCAAGAATGAACTGCCATTCACAATTGCTACAAACAGAATAAAATTCCTAAGAATAGAACTTACAAGGAACGTAAGGGACCACTTCAAGGAAAACTACAAACCACTGCTCAACGAAATAAGAGGGGACATAAACAGATGGAGAAACATTCCATGTTTATGGTTAGAAAAAATCAATATCGTGAAAATGGCTATACTGCCCAAAGTAATTTACACAATCAACGCTATCCCAATCAAGCTACCATTGAATTTCCTCACAGAACTGGAGAAAACCACCATGAACTTCATATGGAACCAAAAGAGAGCCCGCATAGCCAAGTCAATTCTAAGCAAAAAGAACACAGCGGGAGGCATCACACTACCGGACTTCAAACTATACTACAAGGCTACGGTAATCAAAACAGCATGGTACTGGTACCAAAACAGAGATATAGACCAATGGAACAGAACAGAGGCATCGGAGGCAACACAACATATCTACAACCATATAATCTTTTATAAACCAGGCAAAAGCAAGCAATGGGGAAAGGATTCCCTGTTTAATAAATGGTGTTGGGAAAACTGGTTAGCCATGTGCAGAAAGCAGAAACTGGACCCTTTCCTGACACCTTACACTAAAATTAACTCCAGATGGATTAAAGACTTAAACATAAGACCTGGCACCATAAAAACCCTAGAAGAAAATCTAGGCAAAACCATTCAGGACATAGGAGTAGGCAAGGACTTCATGACCAAAACACCAAAAGCATTGGCAACAAAAGCCAAAATAGACAAATGGGACCTAATCAAACTCCACAGTTTTGCACAGCAAAAGAAACAGTCACTAGAGTGAATCGGAAACCAACAGAATGTAAAAATCTTTGCAGTTTACCCACCTGACAAAGGGCTGATATCCAGAATTTACAAAGAACTCAAACAGATTTACAGGAAAAAAAACAAACAAGCCCATTCAAAAACGGGCAAAAGATATAAACAGACACCTTACAAAAGAAGACATACATGAGGCCAACAAACATATGAAAAAATTCTCATTATCACTGGTCATTAGAGATGCAAATCAAAACCACATTGAGATACCATCTCACGCCAGTTAGAATGGCAATCATTAAAATATCTGGAGACAACAGATGCTGGAAGGATGCGGAGAAATAGGAACACTCTTACACTGTTGGTGGGAGTGTAAATTAGTTCAGCCATTGTGGAAGACAGTGTGGCGATTCCTCAAGGACCTAGAAATAGAAATTCCATTTGACCCAGCAATCCCATTACTGGGTATATATCCAAAGGACTATAAATCGTTCTACTATAAGGACACATGCACACGAATGTTCATTGCAGCACTGTTTACAATAGCAAAGACCTGGAACCAACCCAAATGCCCATCGATGATAGACTGGACTGGGAAAATGTGGCACATATACACCATGGAATATTATGCAGCAATCAAAAACGATGAGTTTGTGTCCTTTGTAAGTACATGGATGAACCTGGAGAACATCATTCTCAGCAAACTGACACACGAACACAAAAGGAAATACCACATTTTCACTCATAGGCAGGTGACAAAAATGAGAACACATGGACACAGGGAGGGGGGTACTACCCAGTGGGGTATATTGGGGGAATAAGGGAGGGACAGCTGGGGGGGGAACAGGGAGGGATAGCCTAGAAAGAAAAGCCAAATGTGGGTGAAGGAGAGGAAGGCAGCAAAACACACTGCCATGTGTGCACTTAAGCAACTATCTTGCATGTTCTGCACATGTACCCCAAAACCTAAAATGCAATAAAAATTATAAGATAACACATTCCTCAGTTCACACACCTCACACACACTCACCGCTAAATACACACACTTAATGCACACACTCCACATAGCACACAAATTACACAGACTCAAAACTCACCACACACTTTCTGCAGTGCACACCTCACACAGAAACACACCACTCACACACACACTCACAGAGCACACACATCTCACAGACACATACCATGCAGTCCACTGATGCCACACATAATCCATAGTGCACATATCTAAGACACACACCACTCATCACACAGAAACTCCACAGCAGATACCTCGCAGAGACAAACAGTATGCACCAGACAAATTATGCACAGACACACCATAATGCACACACATCACACAGAAACACAACAATCACCTCACATTCTATCCATAATGCAGGCACCACAGACTGTCACACTCCAGTCACAACACATACTCAACACACTCACTCAGTGCCCATGTTTCACACAGACACACACACTCACACACACTCCATGATGAACAAACCTCACACAAACATGCACTGCAGAACACACACACTCCACAGTGCACACTTCACACAGACACACACCATTCACTTCACACACACACACACACACTGCACACACCTCACACAGACACACACCACTCATCACATGCACACTGCACACACCTCACACACACACACCACTCATGACACAAACCTTCCACAGTGAAGACACCTCATACAAAATCACTACTGACCACACACAGTAAACAGTGAATACACCTAACAGAGAAAAAAAAACACTAACCACACACACATTCCACAGTGCAGAAATTTCACACAGACACACACTCACCACTAAATACACACACTTAATGCACACACTCACAGTGCACACCTGTCACAGACACACACCTCTGACCAAACACACACATCACAGTGCACACCACACATAGACACACACCACACACCTCACAATCACACACATGGCACTGTGCACACATGAAACACAAACACACACCACTCACCATACACACACACTACACAGTGCACACACACCACACACACATTACACAGACTCAAAACTCACCACACACACATTCCACAGTGCAGAAATTTCACACAGTCACACACCAGTCACCACACACACTGCACAGTGCAAAATCTCACACAGACACAAGTCACTCACCACACACATTCTTCTCAGTACACAAACCTCACACAGACACTAACCACTCAATACACACACTTAATGCACACTCTCCACATTGCAAACACATTACACAGACTCAAAACTCACCGCACACACTCCATGGTGCACAGACCTCACAGAAACATACACTGCAGAACACACACACACACCACAGTGCACACACTTCACACAGACACACACAAGTCTCCAGAAACATATTACACAGTGAACACACCTCAGATAGACACACACCACTCACCACACACACACTGCACAGTGCAAAAACCTCACACAGACACAAGTCACTCACCACACACTCTTCTCAGTACACACACCTCACACAGACACACACCATTCACTTCACACACACTCCACAGTGCACACACCTCACAGGGACACACACCAATCAGCACACACACACTTCACTGTGCACATACCTCCAGCAGACACACACCACTTAGAATGCACACACTCCACAGTTTGCACACCTCACACAGAACACACTATGCAACACACACACTCCAGAGTGCAGACACCTAGCACAGACACACACCACTTACCAAACACATTGCACACTCACACTTTACTGTGCATGCATCTCACACAGACACAGAACACTCATAGAATGCATAATACAGTGCACACACCTCACACAGTCACACACTACTCACCACAGACTCACATCCACAGTAATGACAACTCACACAGACACACACCCATCACCAAACACAAACTGCACAGTTTACACAATGCAAAATGACACATAGCAGTAACCACACACACACTCTATAGTGCACACACCTCACACACACCACTCATGACACACACTCTCCACATTGAAAAAATCTCATACAAACTCACAACTGACACACACACTACACAGTAAATACATTTTACACAGACAAACACTCAAAAAACACACATTTTTAAGTACACACACCTCACACAGGCAAACACCACTCATTACACACAAACTCCATTATGCACACACCTCACACACACACACACCTCACAGAACACACTATGCAACACACACTCCAGAGTGCAGACACCTAGCACACACATTACACAGACTCAAAACTCACCACACACACCTTCTGCAGTGCACACACATCACACAGACACACACCACACAGTCCATGGACACCACACACAATCCATGGTGCACATATATGACACACATTACTCATCACACAGAAACTCCACAACAAACATTTCTCAGAAACACACCATATGCACCAAACAAATTATGCCCAGACACACCACAATGAACACACATAACACAGACACACAACAATCACCTCACACTATCCATAATGCAGGCACCACAGACTGTCACACCCAGTCACCACACACACTCACATACACACACACACAGTGCACACATTTTACACAGACACACACCACTCACCACACACACACTCCAGTGCACAGACACACAAACATGCACTGCAGAACACACACTCCACAGTACACACCTCACACAGACACACATGTCACCACAAACACACACACACTACACAGTGCACACACCTCACAGACACACCACTCACACACACACTGCACACACCTCACACAGACACACCACTCACAAACACACACCACAGTGAAGACACCTCATACAGAATCACTACTGACACACACAGTACACAGTGAACACACCTAACAGAGACACAAAACACTAACCACACACATTCCACAGTGCAGAAACTTTACAGACACACACATGTCACCACAAACACACACTCAGTGCACACACCTGTCACAGACACACACCTCTGACCAAACACACACATCACAGTGCACACCACACAGACACACACACACACCTCACACACACACACAGTGCACACTCACACAGAAACACACCACTCACACACACACACTACACAGTGCACACACTCACACACACACTCACATACACACACACACACTCCACAGTGCACACACTCACACAGAAACACACCAATCACCACACACACACAGTGCAAAACCTCACACAGACACACACACACACCACTCACTTCACACACACACACCTCACACAGACACACACCACTCACTTCACACACACTGCACACACACAGTGCACACACCTCACAATCACACACACACACTTCACTGTGCACATACCTCCAGCAGACACACACCACTTAGAATGCACACACTCCACAGTTTTCACACCTCACACAGAACACACTATGCAACACACACACTCCAGAGTGCAGACACCTAGCACAGACACACCACTTACCAAACACATTGCACACTCACACTTTACTGTGCATGCATCACAGACACACAACACTCATAACATGCATAATACACAGTGCACACACCTCACAGACACACACCACTCACACACAGACACACACACACAGTGCACACCTCACACAAAACACACACACACACACTCCAGTGCAGACACCTCACAGACACACCACTTACCAAACACACACACTCACACAGTGCACACACACAGACACACACACACTCATCACACACACACAGTGCACACACCACACAGACACACACACTCACCACAGACTCACATCCACAGTGCAGACACTCACACAGACACACACCACTCACAAACAAACTGCACAGTTCACACACATCACAGACACACACACACACACACAGTGCACACCTCACACACACACACACTCCACATTGAAAAATCTCATACAAACTCACAACTGACACACACACTACACAGTAAATACATTTTACACAGACACACACTCACACAAACACACACTCTACAGTGCACACACCTCACACAGGCAAACACCACTCATCACACAAACTCCATTATGCACACACCTCACACAGACACTCACTACTCAATACACACATATGCACACACTTCACCTAGCACACACATTACACAGACTCAAAACTCACCACACACACCTTCTGCAGTACACACACATCACACAGACACACACACACACACTCCATGGTGCACAGACACACACACTCACAGTGCACACACACAGACACACCACTCATCACACACACACTCACACA
The DNA here is from genome assembly GCA_021498475.1 of Saguinus midas. Taxonomy (NCBI): domain Eukaryota; kingdom Metazoa; phylum Chordata; class Mammalia; order Primates; family Cebidae; genus Saguinus; species Saguinus midas. The sequence continues at coordinate 34,701 of JAKFGQ010000059.1, read as the reverse complement.
CACACACACTCACAGACACACAGTATGCACCAAACAAATTATGCCCAGACACACCACAATGAACACACATAACACAGACACACAACAATCACCTCACACTATCAATAATGCAGGCACCACAGACTGTCACACCCCAGTCACCACACATAAACAACACACACAGTGCACACATTTTACACAGACACACACCACTCACCACACACACACTCCATGGTGCACAGACCTCACACAAACATGCACTGCAGAACACACACACACTCCACAGTGCACACACACCTCACACAGACACACACAAGTCTCCAGAAACACATACTACACAGTGAACACACCTCAGAAAGACACACACCACTCACCACACACACACTGCACACTGCACACACCTCACACAGACACACACCACTCACAACACACACCTTCCACAGTGAAGACACCTCATACAGAATCACTACTGACCACACACAGTACACAGTGAACACACCTAACAGAGACACAAAACACTAACCACACACATTCCACAGTGCAGAAACTTTACAGACACACACATGTCACCACAAACACACACTCTACAGTGCACACACCTGTCACAGACACACACTGACAAAACACACACATCACAGTGCACACACCACACATAGACACACACCACACACCTCACAATCACACATGGCACTGTGCACACACACTCACACAAACACACACACACTCACATACACACACACACACTACACAGTGCACACTCACACACACACACACCTCACACACACACTCACAGTGCACAAACCTCACAGAAACACACCAATCACCACACACACAGCACAGTGCAAAAACGTCACACAGACACAAGTCACTCACCACACACCCTCTTCTCTTTACATAACCCTCACACAGACACATACCACTCACTTCAGACACATTTCACAGGGCACACATCTCACAGTGACACACCCCAATCAGCACACACACACTTCCCTGTTCACATACCTCCAGCAGACACACACCACTTAGAATGCACACATTTTCCCAGTTTGCACACCTCACACAAAACACATTATGCAACAAACACACTCCAGGGTGCAGACACCTAGCACAGACACACACCACTTACCAAACACATTGCACACTCACACTTTACTGTGCATGCATCTTACACAGACACATAACACTCATAACATGCAAAATACACAGTGCACAAACCTTACACAGACACACACTACTCACCACAGACTCACACATTTTCCCAGTTTGCACACCTCACACAAAACACATTATGCAACAAACACACTCCAGGGTGCAGACACCTAGCACAGACACACACCACTTACCAAACACATTGCACACTCACACTTTACTGTGCATGCATCTCACAGACACACACACAAACACACATCACAGTGCACACACACACACACACCTCACACAGACACACACTACTCACCACAGACTCACATCCACAGTGCAGACAACTCACACAGACACACACCACTCAGCAAACAAACTGCACAGTTCACACAATGCAAAATGACACATAGGAGTAACCACACACATTCCTTAGTGCACACACACAGACACACACCACACACACACTCCACATTGAAAAATTTCATACAAACTCACTGACACACACACTACACAGTAAATACATTTTACACAGACACACACTCACACACACACTCACAGTGCACACACACACACACAGTGCACACACACACACTCATCACACACAAACTCCACCATGCACACACCTCACACAGACACTCACCACTCAATGCACACACTTAATGCACACACTGCACATAGCACACACATTACACAGACTCAAAACTCACCACACACACACTCACTCACACACACTCACACAGAAACACACCACTCATCACACAAACTCCACAGTGCACACACATCACACAGACACACACCATGCAGTCCACAAACACACACACACACATTCCATAGTGCACATATCTAAGACACACACACTCATCACACAGAAACTCACAACAGACACCTCACAGAGACACACAGTATGCACCACACAAATTACACAGACACACACATGCACATCACACAGACACACAACAATCACCTCACACCCTATCCATAATGCAGGCACAACAGACTGTCACACCACAGTCACCAGACATACTCAACACACTCACTCAGTGCACACATTTAACACACACACACCACTCACCACACACACTCCATGGTGCACAGACCTCACACAAACATGCACTGCAGACACACACACACTCCACAGTGCACACACTCACACAGACACACCACTCACACAAACACACATCACAGTGCACACACTCACACACACACCACTCATCACACACACTGCACACTGCACACACACAGACACACACAACTCATGACACACACCTTCCACAGTGAAGACACCTCATACAGAATCACAACTGAACACACACAGTACACAGTGAACAAACCTAAAAGAGACACAAAACACTAACCTCACACACATTTCTCAGTGCAGAAGCTTCACAGACACACACACAAACACACACACACTACACACACCTGTCACAGACACACCACTTACCAAACACACACATCACAGTGCACACACACATAGACACACCACACACCTCACAATCACACATGGCACTGTGCACACACACAAACACAAACACACACACTCACATACACACACACCACTCACACAAACACACATATAACTACAAACACACTCCACAGTGCAAAACCTCAGACACACACTCACCACACACACACTGCACAGTGCAAAACCTCACAGACACACACACCACTCACCACACACTCTTCTCAGTACACACCTCACAGACACACACACCACTCACACACACACAGTGCACACACTCACAGACACACAACAATCACCACACACACACTCACAGTGCACACACCTCACAGACACACACACCACTTAGAATGCACACTCCACAGTTGCACACCTCACACAGAACACACTATGCAACACACACTCCAGAGTGCAGACACCTCACAGACACACACACCACTTACCAAACATATTGCACACTCACACTTTACTGTGCATGCATCTCACACACACACAACACAGTGCACACATCACACAGACACACAACAATCACCTCACACCCTATCCATAATGCAGGCACCACAGACTGTCACACCCAGTCACCACACATACTCAACACACTCACTCAGTGCACACATTTTACACAGACACACACCACTCACCACACACACACTCCATGGTGCACAGACCTCACACAAACATGCACTGCAGAACACACACACTCCACAGTTCACACCTCACACAGACACACACATGTCACCACAAACACACACATCACACAGACACACACCTCTGAACAAACACACACACACACACTGCACACTGCACACACCTCACATAGACACACACCACTCATGACACACACCTTCCACAGTGAAGACACCTCATACAGAATCACTACTGACCACACACAGTACACAGTGAACACACCTAACAGAGACACAAAACACTAACCACACACATTCCACAGTGCAGAAACTTCACACAGACACACACGTCACAGACACACACACTATACAGTGCACACACCTGTCACAGACACACACCTCTGACCAAACACACACATCACAGTGCACACACCACACATAGACACACACACACCTCACAATCACACACATGGCACTGTGCACACACAAAACACAAACACACACAACTCAGCATACACACACTTCACAGTGCACACCACTCACACAAACACACATATAACTACAAACACACTCCACAGTGCTCAAACCTCAGAGACACACACCACTCACAAACACACTGCACTGTGCAAAACCTCACACAGACACAACTCACTGACCACACACTCTTCTCAATACACACACCTCACACAGACACACACCACTCACCTCACACACACCCCACAGTGCACACACATCACTTTGACACACACCAATCAGCACACACAAACTTCACTTTGCACATACCTCCAGTGGACACACACCACTTAGAATGCACACTCCACAGATTGCATACCTCATATAGAACACACAGTGCAACACTCACACTCCAGAGTGCAGACACCTAGCACTAACACACACCACTTACCAAACATATTGCACACTCACACTTTACTGTGCATGCATCTCACACAGACACACAACACTCATAACATGCATAATACACAGGCACACACTACTAACAACAGATTCACATCCACAGTGCAGAAAACTCACAGACACACACTACTCACCAAACACAAACTGCACAGTTCACACAATGCAAAAAGACACATAGGAGTAACCACACACATTCCATAGTGCACACACCTCACACACCACTCATCACACACACTCCACAGTGCAAAACCTCACACAGACACAACTCACTGACACACACTACACAGTAAATACATTTTACACAGACAAACAACACTCAAAAACACACATTCCATAGTGCACACACCTCACACACACCACTTAGAATGCACACTCCACAGTGCAAAACCTCACACAGACACACACACTACACAGTAAATACATTTTACACAGACACACACCACTCACTTCACACACACACACTCCACAGTTCACACACCTCACACAGGCACACACCACTCATCACACACAACACCACAATGAACACACCTCACACAGACACTCACAACTCAACACATGCACTTAATGCACACACTCTATATAACACACACATTACACAGACACACACTCACAAACACACACACACACAGTGCACACCTCACACAGACACACACCAATCAGCACACACACACTTCACAGTGCACACACATCACACACACACACACAGTGCACACATTTTACACAGACACACACACACATTCCATAGTGCACATATCTAAAACACACCACTCACCACACACTGCACAGTGCAAAACCTCACACAGACACACACCTCACACAGAACACAGTATGCAACACACAAAATATGCACAGACACACACTCACAGTGCACACACACACACACACACCACAGTGCACACACACAGACACACACACACTCACACACACACTCATAACATGCATAATACAGTGCACACACACACAGTGCACACACACACAGTGCACACACACCTCACACACACACTCAGTGCACACATTTCACACAGACACACTCACCACATACACTCCATGGTGCACAGACCTCACACAACATGCACTGCAGAACACACACACACTCCACAGTGCACACCTCACACACACACACACACAGTGCACACTCACACAGAAACACACCACTCACACAAACACACATCACAGTGCACAGACACACCACTAACCACACACACACTGCTCACTGCACACACCTCACACCAACACACACCACTCACGACACACCCATTCCACAATGAAGACACTTATACAGAATCACTACTGATCACACAGAGTACACAGTGAACACACCTAACAGAGACACAAATCACTAACCACACACACATTTCACAGTGCAGAAACTTTACACAGACACACATATATCACCAGAAACACACACTGGACAGTGCACACACCTGTCACAAACACACACCTCTGAACAAACACACACATCACAGTGCACAGACAACACATAGAAACACACTACAGATTTCACAATCACAGACATGGCACTGTGCACACACAAAACACAAACACACCACTCACCATACACACAAACTGCTCAGTGCACACCACTCACACAAACCCACGTCAATAATTACAAACACACTCCACAGTGCACAAACCTCACAGACACACACCACTCACCACACACACTGCACAGTGAAAAACCTCACACAAACACATGTCACTCACCACACACATTCTTCTCAGTACACACCTCACACAGACACACACCACTCACACACACTCCACAGTGCACACACCTCACAGGGACACACACCAATCAGCACACACTTCACTGTGCACATACCTCCAGCAGACACAACTTAGAATGCACACACTCTCCACAGTTTGCACACCTCACACAGAACACACTATGCAACACACACACAGTGCACACACCTGTCACAGACACACCACTCACACAAACACACACCACTTACCAAACACATTGCACACTCACACTTTACTGTGCATGCATCTCACAGACACAACACTCATAACATGCATAATACACAGTGCACACACTCACAGGCACACACTACTCACCACACTCACATCCACAGTGCAGACAACTCACACAGACACACACCACTCACCAAACACAAACTGCAAAGTTCACACAATGCAAAAAGACACATAGAGCTAACCACACACATACATTCCTTAGTGCACACACCTCACACTCCACTCATGACACACACTATCCACATTAAAAAAAATCTTATACAACTCATGACTGACACTCACACTACACAGAAATACATTATAAAAAGACAAACAACAGTCAAAAAACACATTCCTCAGTTCACACACCTCACACAGGCACACACCACTCACTTCACACACACTCCACAGTGCACACCTCACACAGACACTCAACACTCAATACCCACACTTAATGCACACACTCACAGTGCACACATCACACACACACACAACTCAAAACTCACCAGACACACATTCTGCAGTGCACACACCTTACACAGAAACACACCACTCATCACACAAACTCCACTGTGCACACACATCACACAGACACACACCACACAGTCCACAGATGCCACACATTATCCATAGTGCACATATCTAAGACAAACACCACTCAACACACAGAAACTCCACAACAGAAACCTCACAGAGACACACAGTATTCACCACACAAATTATGCACAGACACACCACAATGCACACATCACAGACACACACACACTCACACACACACTCATAACATGCATAATACAGTGCACACACACACAGACACACACACCACTCACACACACACACTCACCACACACTGCACAGTGAACACACCTAACAGAGACACAAACACTAACCACACACACACACTCCATGGTGCACAGACCTCACACAAACATGCACTGCAGAACACACACACTCTTCTCAGTACACACACCTCACACAGACACACACAAGTTTTCAAAAACACATACTGCACAGTGAACACACTCAGAAAGACACACACACTCACCAAACACACACTGCACACTTCACAAACCTCACACAGACACACACCACTCACACACACATTCCACAGTGCACACACTCACACAGAAACACACCACTCACACACACTCCACAGTGCACACACCTCACACACACACACTCACACACACACTCACAGTGCACACACACACACACACACACATGTCACCACAAACACACTCTATGCCATGCACACACTTATCACAGATACACACCTCTGACCAAACACACACATCACAGTGCACACACCACACACCTCACAATCACACACATGGCATTGTGCACACACACACACATGTCACACAAACACACACCACTTACCATACACACACACTTCACAGTGAACACCAAACACAAACACTCATAACTAAAACACACTCCACAGTGCACAAACCTCACAGACACACACCACTCACCACACAACTGCACAGTGCAAAAACCTCACACAGACACACACACCACTCACCACACACTCTTCTCAGTACACACACTCACAGACACACACCACACACCTCACAGACACACCACAATGCACACATCACAGTGCACACACCACACACACACACACACATCACACAGACACACACACTCACAGACACACACACACATCACAGTGCACACCTCACACAGAACACACTATGCACACACACACAGTGCACACACATCACAGACACACACCACTTACCAAACACATTGCACACTCACACTTTACTGTGCATGCATCTCACACAGACACACAACACTCATAACATGCATAATACACAGTGCACACACCTCACACAGGCACACACTACTCACCACAGACTCACATCCACAGTGCAGACAACTCACACAGACACACACACTCACAAACACAAACAGCACAGTTCACACAATGCAAAAAGACACATAGATCTAACCACACACATACATTTCTTAGTGCACACACCTCACACACGCCACTCACAACACACAATTTCCACATTAAAAAATCTTATACAAACGCATGACTGACACACTACACAGTAAATACATGGTACACAGACAAACAACACTCAAAAAACACACATTCCTCTGTTCACACACTCACACAGGCACACACCACTCACACACACTCCACAGTGCACACACTCACAGACACACCACTCAAAACACACACTTAATGCACACACTCCACATAGCACACACATTACAGACTCAAAACTCACCAGACACACACATTCCGCAGTGCACACACCTCACAGAAACACACCACTCACACAAACACACATCACTGTGCACACACATCACACACACACCACACAGTCCACAGATGCCACACATAATCCATAGTGCACATATCTAAGACAAACACCACTCAACACACAGAAACTCCACAACAGAAACCTCACAGAGACACACAGTATGCACCACACAAATTATGCACAGACACACCACAATGCACACATCACAGACACACAACAATCACTTCACACCATATCCATAATGCAGGCACCACAGACTGTCACACCCCAGTAACCATACATACTCAACACACTCACTCAGTGCACACATTTACACAGACACACACTACCAACACACACACACTCCATGGTGCAGAGACCTCAAACAAACATGCACTACAGAACACACACAGACTCCACAGTGCACACACCTCACACAGACACACACAAGTTTTCAAAAACACATACTGCACAGTGAACACACCTCAGAAAGACACACACCACTCACCAAACACACACTGCACACTTCACAAACCTCACACAGACACACACCACTCACGACACACACCTTCCACAGTGAAGACACCTCATACTGTATCACTACTGACCACACATTATACAGTGAACACACCTAACAGAGTCACAGAACACTAACCAAACACACATTCTACAGTGCAGAAACTTCACACAGACACACACATGTCACCACAAACACACTCTATGCCATGCACACACTTATCACAGATACACACCTCTGACCAAACACACCCATCACAGTGCACACACCACACACCTCACAATCACACACATGGCATTGTGCACACATGAAACACAAACACACACCACTTACCATACACACAAACTTCACAGTGAACACCAATCACACAAACACACATCATAACTAAAACACACTCCACAGTGCACAAACCTCACAGACACACACCACTCACCACACACACTGCACAGTGCAAAAACCTCACACAGACACAAGTCACTCACCTCACACACCCTTCTCAGTACACACACCTCACACAGACACACCACTCACTTCACACACACACTCCACAATGCAGACATTTCACAGTGACACACGTTAGTCAGCACACACACTTCACTGTGCACATACCTCCAGCAGAAACAGACAACTTAGAACACACACACTCTCCAGTTTTCACACCTCACACAAAACACACTATGCAACACACACACTCCAGAGTGCAGAAACCCAGCACAGACACACACCCCTTACCAAACACATTGCACACTCACACTTTACTGTGCATGCATCTCACACAGACACACAACACTCATAACATGCATAATACACAGTGCACACCTCACACAGGCACACACTACTCACCACAGACTCACATCCACAGTGCAGACAACTCACACAGACACACACACTCACAAAACACAAACAGCACAGTTCACACAATGCAAAAAGACACATAGATCTAACCACACACATACATTTCTTAGTGCACACACACACACTGCACACACCTCACACACACACAATTTCCACATTGAAAAATCTTATACAAACGCATGACTGACACACACTACACAGTAAATACATTTTACACAGACAAACAACACTCAAAAAACACACATTCCTCAGTTCACACACCTCACACAGGCACACACCACTCATCACACACAAGTTCCACTGTGCACACACCTCACAGACACTCACCACTCCATGCACACACTTAATGCACACACTCCACATAGCACACATTACAGACTCAAAACTCACCACACACACACACAGTGCACACACCACACAGACACACACACATGTCACCACAAACACACACATCACAGTGCACACACATCACACACACACACCATGCAGTCCATGGACCACACATAATCCATAGTGCACATATCTAAGACAAACACACACATCACACAGACACACCACACACACACACACAGACACACACACTCAGTGCACACATTTTACACAGACACACCACAATGCACACATCACACACACACAGACACAACACTCATAACATGCATAATACACAGTGCACACACTCACAGACACACACCACTCACACACACTCACACACACTCCAGTGCACACATTTTACACAGACACACACACAACACACACACTCCATGGTGCACAGACCTCACACAAACATGCACTACAGAACACACACACTCCACAGTGCACACACTCACACAGACACACAAGTTTCAAAACACATACTACACAGTAAACACACCTCAGAAAGACACACACACCACCACACACACACACTGCACACACCTCACACAGACACACACTCACCACACACACATTCCACAGTGCACACACCTCACAGAAACACACCACTCACCACACATATTATACAGTGAACACACCTAACACAGTCACAAAACACTAACCACACACATTCCACAGTGCAGACAACTCACAGACACACACATGTCACCACAAACACACACTCCAGTGCACACACACATCACAGACACACCTCTGACAAACACACACATCACAGTGCACACACACACAGACACACACACCACACACACACTCCACAGTGCACAAACCTCACAGACACACACACTCACCACACACACACACTTCACAGTGAACACCAAACACAAACACTCATAACTAAAACACACTCCACAGTGCACAAACCTCACAGACACACCACTCACACACACACACTCCACAGTGCACACACCTCACACACACACTCACACACACTCACACACACATCACAGTGCACACACACACACCTCACACAGACACACCACTCACTTCACACACACACACCACAATGCACACACATCACAGTGCACACACCTCACAGACACACACACACACTTCACTGTGCACACACCTCACACAGAAACACACACACTCACAGACACACACACACACTCACACACACACTGCACACACCTCACACAGAACACACTATGCAACACACACACTCCAGAGTGCAGAAACCCAGCAAAGACACACACCCCTTACCAAACACATTGCACACTCACACTTTACTGTGCATGCATCTCACACAGACACACAACACTCATAACATGCATAATACACAGTGCACACAGCTCACACAGGCACACACTACTCACCACAGACTCACATCCACAGTGCAGACAACTCACACAGACACACACACTCACAAAACACAAACAGCACAGTTCACACAATGCAAAAAGACACATAGATCTAACCACACACATACATTTCTTAGTGCACACACACACACTGCACACACCTCACACACACACACACTACACAGTAAATACATTTTACACAGACACACACTCACAGACACACACACTACACAGTAAATACATGGTACACAGACAAACAACACTCAAAAAACACACATTCCTCTGTTCACACACCTCACACAGGCACATACCACTCATCACACAAATTCCACCATGTACACAACTCACACAGACACACCACTCAAAACACACACTTAATCCACACACTCCACATAGCACACACATTACAGACTCAAAACTCACCAGACACACACATTCCGCAGTGCACACACCTCACACAGAAACACACCACTCATCATACAAAAATCCACTGTGCACACACATCACACACACACCATGCAGTCCATGGACACCACACATAATCCGTAGTGCACATATCTAAGACAAACACCACACACACATTCCACAGTGCAGACAACTCACAGACACACAACACACACACTCACAGACACACACACACAGTGCACACACACACACCACACAGACACACCACAATGCACACACATCACAGACACACAACCATCACTTCACATACTATCCATAATGCAGGCACCACTGACTGTCACACCCCAGTAACCACACATTCTCAACACACTCACTCAGTGCACACATTTTACACAGACACACAACACACAACACACACACTCCATGGTGCACAGACCTCAAACAAGCATGCACTACAGAACACAGGCTCCACAGTGCACACACACACACAAACACACACCACTCACTTCACACACACATACTACACAGTAAACACACCTCAGAAAGACACACACCACTCACACACACACTGCACACACCTTCCACAGACACACACCACTCACGACACACACCTTCCACAGTGAAGACACCTCATACCGAATCACTACTCACCACACATATTATATAGTGAACACAACTAACACAGTCACAAAACACTAACCAAACACACATTCCACAGTGCAGAAACTTCACACACACACACACCTCACAGACACACACTCACAGACACACACTCACACACACACACTCACAAACACACACATCACACACACACACACAGACACACACACACACCTCACACACACTCACACACACATCACAGTGCACACACACACACAACACACACACTCACCACACACACACTACACAGTGCACACACTCACACAAACACACATCACAGACACACACACACATCACAGTGCACACACCTCACAGACACACCACTCACCACACACACACTCCACAGTGCACACCTCACACAGACACACACCACTCACACACACACACTCACACACACACTCACACAGACACACACACACTCACACACACACACACTCCAGTGCACACACTCACAGACACACACCAATCAGCACACACACTCACTGTGCACATACTCCAGCAGACACACACCACTTAGAATGCACACACACTCTCCACAGTTTGCACACCTCACACAGAACACACTATGCACACACACACACATTCCACAGTGCAGACAACTCACACAGACACACCACTTACCAAACACATTGCACACACACTTTACTGTGCATGCATCTCACACAGACACACACACACACATCACAGTGCACACACATCACAGACACACACTCACACAGGCACACTACTCACCACAGACTCACATCCACAGTGCAGACAACTCACACAGACACACACCACTCACCACACACACACTACACAGTAAATACATTTTACACAGACACACACTCACACACACACACACACACACTCCAGTGCACACACCTCACACACACCACTCATCACACACACACTCCACAGTGCACACACTCACACACACACACACACTACACAGTAAATACATTTTACACAAACAACACTCAAAACACACATTCCTCACTTCACACACACACTCACAGGCACACACCACTCACCACACACATTCCACAGTGCACACACCTCACACAGACACTCACACTCAATACACACACTTAATGCACACACTCCACAGTGCACACACACACAGACTCAAAACTCACACACACACTCCAGTGCACACACTCACACAGACACACACCACACACACACAGACTCCACAGTGCACACACACACAGACACACACCATGCAGTCCACGGATGCCACATAATCCATAGTGCACATATCTAAGACACACACCACTCATCACACACACACTCACACACACACACTCAGTGCACACACACACAGTGCACACACATTACACAGACACACCACAATGCACACACATCACACAGACACACAACAATCACATCACACCTATCCATAATGCACACACACACACACAGACACACACACCACTCACCACACATATTCAACACACTCAGTGCACACATTTCACAGACACACACTCACACACACTCCACAGTGCACACACTCACACAAACATGCACACAGAACACACACAGACTCCACAGTGCAAACACCTCACACAGAACACACTATGCAACACACACACACTTCACTGTGCACATACTCCAGCAGACACACACCACTTAGAATGCACACACTCCACAGTGCACACCTCACACAGAACACACTATGCACACACACACACAGTGCACACACCTCACAGACACACACCACTTACCAAACACATTGCACACTCACACTTTACTGTGCATGCATCTCACACAGACACACAACACTCATAACATGCATAATACACAGAGCACACACCTCACACAGGCACACTACTCACCACAGACTGACATCCACAGTGCAGACAACTCACACAGACACACACCACTCACCAAACACAAACTGCAAAGTTTACACAATGCAAAACGTCACATAACAGTAACCACACACACACACTCCACAGTGCACACCTCACACACCACTCACACACACATTCCACAGTGCAGAAACTTCACAGACACACACTCACACAGACACACACACTACACAGTAAATACATTTTACACAGACAAACAACACTCAAAAAACACACATTCCTCACTTCACACACACACATCACAGTGCACACACTCACACACACACACAGACTCCACAGTGCACACACCTCACACAGACACTCATCACTCAATACACACACTTAATGCACACACTCCACATAGTACACACATTACACAGACTCAAAACTCACCACACACGTTCCAGTGCACACACCTCACACAGAAACACACCACTCATCACACACAAACTCCACTGTGCACACACATTACACAGACACACACCATGCAGTCCACGGATGCCACACATAATCCATAGTGCACATATCTAAGACACACACCACTCATCAAACAGAAACTCCACAGCAGACACCTTGCAGGGACACACAGTATGCACCACATCAATTATGCAGAGACACACCATAATGCACACATCACACAGACACACAACAATGCACACACATCACACAGACACAACACTCATAACATGCATAATACACAGTGCACACACACACAGACACACACTCACCACACACACTCACACACACACTCAGTGCACACATTTCACAGACACACAACTCACCACACACACTCCACAGTGCACACACCTCACACAAACATGCACTACAGAACACACACAGACTCCACAGTGCAAACACCTCACAAGGACACACCCCTATCAGCACACACACACTTCACTGTGCACATATCTCCAGCAGACACACACCACTTAGAATGCACACACTCACACACACTCACAGTGCACACACACACACAGTGCACACACACACACTCAGTGCACACACCTCACAGACACACACCACTTACCAAACACATTGCACACTCAAACTTTACTGTGCATGCATCTCACAGACACACAACACTCATAAGATGCATACTACACAGTGCACACACTCACACAGGCACACACCACTCACCACACACACACACTCCACAGTGCACACACTCACACAGACACACACCACTCACCAAACACAAACTGCACAGTTCACATGCAAAGACACATAGCACTAACCACACACATTCCACAGTGCACACACTCACACACACACACACACACTCCACATTGAAAAATCTCATACAAACTCACGACTGACACACACACTACACAGTAAATACATTTTACACAGACACACACTCACAGACACACACACCACAGTGCACACACACACAGTGCACACACACACACACACTCACAGTGCACACACATCACAGTGCACACACCTCACAGACACTCACCACTCAATACACACACTTAATGCACACACCACATAGCACACACATTACACAGACTCAAAACTCACCACACACACTACAGTGCACACCTCACAGAAACACACCACTCACCATACACACACACACAGTGCACACACACACAGACACACACCACACAGTCCAAGGATGCCACATAATCCATAGTGCACATATCTAAGACACACCACTCATCACACAGAAACTCCACAACAGACACCTCACAGACACACCACAATGCACACACATCACACAGACACACCACAATGCACACACATCACACAGACACACAACAATCACCTCACATTTTATCCATAATGCAGGCACCACAGACTGTCACACCTCACAGACACACCACTCACACACACACTCACACACACACACTCAGTGCACACATTTCACAGACACACACACACACCACACACACTTCAGTGCACAGACCTCACACAAACATGCACTGCAGAACACACACACTCCAGTGCACACACCTCACACAGACACACACCACTCATCACACAGAAACACATACTACACAGTGAACACACCTCAGAAAGAGACACACCACTCACCACACACACTACAGTGCACACACTCACACACACACTCACACAAACATGCACTGCAGAACACACACACTCTACAGTGCACACACCTCACAGACACACCACTCACCACACACACTACACAGTGCACACATCACACAGACACACACCACACACACTCCACAGTGCATAAACCTCACACACACACACAGTGCACACACACACACACTGCACACACCTCACACAGACACACACCACTCACACACACACACTCACAGTGCACACACCACACACACACACACACACCTCACAATCACACACATGGCACTGTGCACACACACACACAGACACACCACTCACCATACACACACACACAGTGCACACTCACACAAACACACATCAATAACTACAAACACTCCACAGTGCATAAACCTCACACACACCACTCACCACACACACTTTACAGTGCACACACCTGACACAGACTCACACCTCTGACCACACACACACACCACAGTGCACACACTCACAGACACACACCAATCAGCACACACACACAGTGCACACACCTCACACAGACACACCACAATGCACACACACACACTGTGCACACACCTCACAGACACACACCACTTACCAAACACATTGCACACTCAAACTTTACTGTGCATGCATCTCACAGACACACAATACTCAAAACACGCATACTGCACAGTGCAAACAACTCACACAGGTGCACACCACTCACCACACACACACACTCCACAGGGCACACACCTCACAGACTCACACCATGCACCACACACACTCCACAGTGCACACATCTCACAAACACACACCACTCACCACACACACTTTCCACAGTGCACACACCTCACACACACCACTCATGACACACTCCACATTGAAAAATCTCATACAAACTCACGACTGACACACACACTACACAGTAAATACATTTTACACAGACAAACAACACTCAAAACACACAACCCTCAGTTCACACACCTCACAGACACACACTCACACACACACACTCCACAGTGCACACACCTCACACAGACACTCACCACTCAATACACACACTTAATGCACACACTCCACAGTGCACACACATCACACAGACACACACCACACACACACACATTTTACACAGACACACACTCACAGTGCACACACCTCACACAGACACACACACACACACTCACACACACACTCCACAGTGCACACACATCACACAGACACACACACACACACAGTGCACACACACACACTCACAGTGCACACATCACACAGACACACACCACCACACACACACACTCACACACACACACAGTGCACACCTCACACAGACACACACTACACAGTGCACACACATCACAGTGCACACACACACACTCACAGTGCACACATCACACAGACACACAACAATCACCTCACATTTTATCCATAATGCACACATCACACAGACACACACTCACAGTGCACACACTCACACACACACTCACACACACACACTCAGTGCACACATTTTACACAGACACACACACACACACACACACACTCAGTGCACACACACACACTCACACACACACAGTGCACACACACACACTCCACAGTGCACACACTCACACACACACTCTCCACAGTTCACACACCTCACACAGAAACACATACTACACAGTGAACACACCTCAGAAAGAGACACACCACTCACCACACACACTACAGTGCACACACTCACACAGACACACACCAATCATGACACACACACTACAGTGCACACACTCACACAGACACACCACTCACCACACACACTACACAGTGCACACCTCACAGACACACACCACACACATTCCACAGTGCAGACAACTCACACAGACACACACTCACACACACACACACTCACAGTGCACACACCTCACAGACACACACCACTCACCACACACACACACTCACAGTGCACACACACACAGTGCACACACACACACCACAGTGCACACACCTCACAATCACACACATGGCACTGTGCACACATCACACAGACACAACACTCATAACATGCATAATACACAGTGCACACACTCACAGTGCACACACTCACACAAACACACATCAATAACTACAAACACTCCACAGTGCACACCTCACACACACCACTCACCACACACACACTCCACAGTGCACACCTCACACAGACACACACACACACACTCACACACACACTCCACAGTGCACACTCACAGACACACACCATTCACCACACACACACACTCACAGTGCACACACCTCACAGACACACACTCACACACACACTCCACAGTGCACACACTCACACAGACACACACTCACAGACACACACTCACAGTGCACACATCACACAGACACACCACTCACACACACACTCCACAGTGCACACACTCACAGTGCACACATCACACAGACACACAACACTCATAACATGCATAATACAGTGCACACACCTCACACAGACACACACCACTCACACACACACACACTCCACAGTGCAGACAACTCACACAGACACACACCACTCACACACACACTCACAGTGCACACACACACACTCACACACACACTCACACACACACTCCACAGTGCACACCTCACACACACCACACACACACACTGCACACTGCACAAACCTCACACAAACATGCACTGCAGAACACACACACACTGCACAGTAAATACATTTTACACAGACACACACACACTCACACACACACTCACAGTGCACACACACACACACTCACAGTGCACACACACACACTCACACACACACTCCACAGTGCACACACCTCACACACACCACTCACACACACACTCACAGTGCACACACTCACAGTGCACACATCACACAGACACACACCACTCACACACACACTCACAGTGCACACATCACACAGACACACACTCACACACACACACTCACAGTGCACACATCACACAGACACACACCATGTAGTCCATGGATACCACACACAATTTATAGTGCTCATATCTAAGACACACCACTCACACACACACACACTCCACAGTGCACACCTCACAGACACACACTCACAGTGCACACACTCACACAGACACACACTCACAGTGCACACACTCACACACACACACACACACTCACCACACACACACACTCCACAGTGCACACACACACACACTCACACACACACTCACACACACACACTCACACACACACTCACTCAGTGCACACATTTCACACAGACACACACCATTCACCACACACACAATATACAGTGCACAGACCTCACACAAACATGCACTGCAGAACACACACACTCTACAGTGCACACACCTCACACAGACACACATAAGTTTTCAGAAACACATACTACACAGTGCACACCTCAGAAATACACACACCACTCACCACACACACACTGCACACTGCACAAACCTCACACAGACACACAACACTCACAACACACACCTTCCACAGTGAAGACACCTTACACAGAATCACTGCTGACCACACACATTACACAGTGAACACACCTAACAGAGACACATTATAAATTGCATTATAAATTGTGTGTGAGGTGAATGTTGTGTGTCTGTGTGATTTGTGTGCATTTTGGTGTGTCTGTGTGTAATTTGTGTGGTGCATACTGTGTGTCTCTGTGAGGTGTCTGTTGTGGAGTTTCTGTGTGTTGAGTGGTGTGTGTCTTAGATATGTGCACTATGAATTATGTGTGGCATTTGTGGACTGCGTGGTGTGTGTCTGTGTGATGTGTGTGCACTGTGGAGTTTGTGTGTGATGAGTGGTGTGTTTCTGTGTGAGGTGTATGCACTGTGAAATGTGTGTGGTGAGTTTTGAGTTTGTGTAATGTGTGTGCTATGTGGAGTGTGTGCATTAAGTGTGTGTATTGAGTGGTGAGTTTCTGTGTGAGGTGTATGCATGGTGGAGTTTGTGTGTGATGAGTGGTGTGTGCCTGTGTGAGGTGTGTGAACTGAGAAATGTGTGTTTTTGAGTGTTGTTTGTGTACCATGTATTTACAGTGTAGTGTGTTTGTCAGTTGTGAGTTTGTATGAAATTTTTTCAATCTGGAGAGTGTGTATTGTGAGTGGCATGTGTGAGGTGTGTGCACAAACAATGTGTGTGTGGTTACTGCTATGTGTCTTTTTGCATTGTGTAAACTATGCAGTTTGTGTTTGGTGAGTGGTGTGTGTGTGTGTCTGTGTGTGTGCACTGTGGAGTGTGTGTGTGTGGTGAGTGGTGTGTTTCTGTGTGAGGTGTGTGCACTGTGTATTATGCATGTTATGTGTGTGTGTGTGTCTGTGTGAGATACATGCACAGTAAAGTGTGAGTGTGCACTGTGTGTGGTGAGTGTGTGTGAGTGGTGTGTTTCTGTGTGAGGTGTGTACACTGTGGAGTGTGTGTGTGTGCACTGTGAGTGTGTGTCTGTGAGGTGTGTGAACTGTGGAGTGTGTGTGCACTGTGAGTGTGTGTGTGTGTCTGTGAGGTGTGTGCACTGTGGAGTGTGTGTGTGTGCACTGTGGAGTGTGTGTGAAGTGAGTGGTGTGTCTGTGAGGTGTGTGCACTGTGGAGTGTGTGTGTGTGTCTGTGTGTGTGTGAGTGGTGTGTTTCTGTGAGGTGTGCACTGTGTGTGGTGAGTGGTGTGTGTCTGTGTGAGGTTTTGCACTGTGGAGTGTGTGTGTGAAGTGAGTGGTGTGTGTTTGAGTGAGTGGTGTGCACTGTGTAGTGTGTGTGTATGGTGAGTGGTGTGTGTGTGTGTCTGTGTGTGTGCACTGTGGAGTGTGTGTGAGTGTGTGTGTGAGGTGTGTGTGTGTGTCTGTGTGGTGTGTGCACTGTGATGTGTGTTTGGTCAGAGGTGTGTGTCTGTGTGAGTGTGTGCACTGTAGTGTTTTTTAATGGTGACATATGTGTGTCTGTGAGGTGTGTGCACTGTGGAGTGTGTGTGTGAGGTGATTGTTGTGTGTCTGTGTGAGGTGTGTGCACTGTGTAGTGTGTGTGGTGAGTGGTGTGTTTCTGTGTGAGGTGTGTACACTGTGGAGTTTGTGTGATGAGTGGTGTGTGTGTGTGTGTGAGGTGTGTGTGTGTGCACTGTGGTGTGTGTGTGTTTGTGTGAGTGTGTGTGTGAGTGTGTGCACTGTGTATGTGTGTGTGTGTCTGTGTGTGTGCACTGTGTGTGTGTGTGTGTGTCTGTGTGTGTGTGTGTGTGTGTGTGTGTGATGTGTGCACTGTGGAGTGTGTGTGTTCTGCAGTGCATGTTTGTGTGAGGTGTGTGCACTGAGTGTGTGTGTGGTTACTGCTATGTGTCTTGCATTTTGTCAACTGTGCAGTTTGTGTTTGGTGAGTGGTGTGTGTCTGTGAGTTGTCTGCACTGTGGATGTGAGTCTGTGGTGAGTGTGTGTGTGTGCACTGTGAGTGTGTGTGCACTGTGAGTGTGTGTCTGTGTGAGATGCATCCACAGTAAAGTGTGAGTGCAATGTGTTTGGTAAGTGGTGTGTCTGTGTGTGTGCACTCTGGAGTGTGTGTGTGGTGTGTCTGTGTGAGGTGTGAACTGTGGAGTGTGTGTGTTCTAAGTGGTGTGTGTCTCTGGAGGTATGTGCACTGTGGAGTGTGTGTTTGTGAGTGTGTGTTTGTGTGGTGTGTGTGTGTGTGTGTGTTCTGCAGTGCATGTTTGTGTGAGGTGTGAACTGTGGAGTGTGTGTGTGGTGTGTGTCTGTGTAAAATGTGTGCACTGTGAGTGTGTGAACTGTGGAGAGTGTGTGTGTGTGGTGAGTGTCTGTGTGAGGTGTGCACTGTGGAGTGTGTGTGGTGAGTGTGTGTCTGTGTGATGTGTGTGCACTGTGTGTGTGTGTGTGGTGTGTGTGTCATGAGTGTGTGTGTCTGTGTGTGTCTGTGTGAGGTGTGTGCACTGTGGAGTGTGTGTGTTCTGCAGTGCATGTTTGTGTGAGGTCTGTGAACTGTGGAGTGTGTGTGGTGAGTGGTGTGTGTGTGTGGAGTGTGTGTGTTGTGAGTGTGTGTGTGTGTGTTTGTGTGAGGTCTGTGAACTGTGGAGTGTGTGTGGTGAGTGTGTGTGTGTGATGTGTGTGCACTGTGTGTGTGGTGTGTCTGTGTGTGTGTGGTGTGTGTGTCTGTGAGTGTGTGTGTGTGTGTGCACTGTGGAGTGTGTGTGTGTGTGTGTGCACTGTGAGTGTGTGTGTGATGTGTGCACTGTGAGTGTGTGTCTGTGTGAAATGTGTGCACTGAGTGTGTGTGGTGTGTGTGTCTGTGTGATGTGTGCACTGTGGAGTGTGTGTGTGAGTGTGTGTGTCTTTGTGAGGTGTGTGCATGGTGGAGTGTGTGTGTGATGAGTGGTGTGTCTGTGAGTGTGTGCACTGTGAGTGTGTGTGTTTGTGAGTGGTGTGTCTGTGTAAAATGTATTTACTGTGTGTGTGTCTGTGAGTGTGTGTCTGTGATGTGTGCACTGTGAGTGTGTGTGTGAGTGGTGTGTGCCTGTGTGAGTGTGTGCACTGTGTGTGTGGTTACTGCTATGTGTCTTGCATTTTGTCAACTGTGCAGTTTGTGTTTGGTGAGTGGCGTGTGTCTGTGAGTTGTCTGCACTGTGGATGTGAGTCTGTGGTGAGTAGTGTGTGCCTGTGTAAGGTGTGTGCACAGTGTATTATGCATGTTATGAGTGTTGTGTGTCTGTGTGAGATGCATCCACAGTAAAGTGTGAGTGTGCAATGTGTTTGGTAAGTGGTGGGTGTCTGTGTGGTGTGCACTGTGGAGTGTGTGTATAATGTGTTCTGTGTGAGGTCTGTGAACTGTGGAGAGTGTGTGCGTTCTAAGTGGTGTGTGTCTTCTGGAGGTATGTGCACAATAATGTGTGTGTTTGCTGATTGGTGTGTGTCCCTGTGTGGTGTGTGAACTGTGGAGCATGTGTGTGTTATGCAGTGCATGTTTGTGTGAGGTCTGTGCACCTTGGAGTGTGTGTGTGGTGAGTGGTGTGTGTCTGTGTAAAATGTGTGCACTGAGTGTGTGGTGAGTGTGTGTGGTGAGTGGTGTGTGCCTGTGTGAGGTGTGTGCACTGTGGAGTGTGTGTGTGAGGTGATTGTTGTGTGTCTGTGTGTGTGTGTGTCATGAGTGGTGTGTGTGTGTGCACTGAGTGTGTGTGTGTGCACTGTGAGTGTGTGTCTCTGTGAGGTGTCTGTTGTGGAGTTTCTGTGTGATGAGTGGTGTGTGTCTGTGATGTGTGCACTGTGGAGTGTGTGTGTGTGCACTGTGGAGTGTGTGTGTGTGTCTGTGTGAGTGTGTGCACTGTGGAGTTTGTGTGTGATGAGTGGTGTGTTTCTGTGTAAGGTGTGTGCACTGTGCAGTGTGTGTGTGTGTGTGCACTGTGAGTGTGTGCACTGTGTGTGTGTGTGAGTGTGTGCATTAAGTGTGTGTATTGAGTGGTGTGTGTCTGTGTGAGGTGTGTGCACTGTGGAGTTTGTGTGTGATGAGTGGTGTGTTTCTGTGTAAGGTGTGTGCACTGTGCAGTGTGTGTGGTGTGTGTGTGTGTTTGTGAGTGTGTGCACTGTGAGTGTGTTTGTGTGAGTGTGTGCATTAAGTGTGTGTATTGAGTGGTGAGTGTCTGTGTGAGGTGTGTGCACTGTGGAGTGTGTGTTTGTGTGAGTGGTGTCTGTGTGAGGTGTGTGCACTGTGTATTATGCATGTTATGAGTGTTGTGTGTCTGTGTAAAATGTATTTACTGTGTAGTGTGTGTGTGTCATGAGTGGTGTGTGTCTGTGTGAAATGTGTGCACTGTGAGTGTGTGTGTGTGTCATGAGTGGTGTGTGTGTGTGCACTGTGAGTGTGTGTGTGTGGTGAGTGGTGTGTGTGTGTTTGTGTGTGTGTGTGCACTGTGAGTGTGTGTGTGGTGGTGTGTGTCTGTGTGAGGTGTGTGCACTGTGGAGTGTGTGTGTGTGGTGAGTGGTGTGTGTCTGTGTGGTGTGTGCACTGTGTATTATGCATGTTATGAGTGTTGTGTGTCTGTGTGATGTGTGCACTGTGAGTGTGTGCACTGTGAGTGTGTGTGTCTGTGTGATGTGTGCACTGTGGTGTGTGTGTGTGCACTGTGAGTGTGTGTCTGTGTGTGTGCACTGTGGAGTGTGTGTGTGAGTGTGTGTTTCTGTGAGGTGTGTGCACTGTGGAGTGTGTGTGTTGAGTGGTGTGTGCCTGTGAGGTGTGTGCACTGTGAGTGTGTGTGTGTGTGTGTGTGTCTGTGTGGTGTGTGTGTGTGTGGTGGTGTGTCTGTGTGAGGTTTTGCACTGTGCAGTGTGTGTGTGGTGTGTGTGTGTGTGTGTGCACTGTGGAGTGTGTGTGAGTGTGTGTTTGTGTGTGTGTGTGCACTGTGTGTGTGTGTATGGTGAGTGTTGTGTGTTTGTGTGTGTGTGCACTGAGTGTGTGTGTGTGTGAGTGTGTGTGGTGTGTGTCTGTGTGGTGTGTGCACTGTGTGTGTGTGTGGTGTGTGTGTGTTTGTGTGAGGTGTGCACTGTGTGTGTGTTTGTGAGTGTGTGTCTGTGTGAGGTTTGTGCACTGTGGAGTGTGTGTGTGTGGTGTGTGTGTGTGTGTGTTTGTGTGTGTGTGTATGTGTGTGTGTGTGTGTGTCTGTGAGTGTGTGCACTGTGAGTGTGTGTGTGGTGTGTGTGTGTGCACTGAGTGTGTGTTTGTGAGTGGTGTGTGTCTGTGTGAGTGTGCACTGTGTGTGTGTGTGTGTGGTGTGTGCACTGTGTGTGTGTGCACTGGAGTGTGTGTGTATGTGTGTGTGTGTGTGTGTGTCTGTGTAAAATGTATTTACTGTGTGTGTGTGTGTGTGTGTCTGTGTGGTGTGTGCACTGTGAGTGTGTGTGTGTGGTGGTGTGTGTGTGTTTGGTGAGTGGTGTGTTTCTGTGTGTGTGTGTGTGGTGTGTCTGTGTGAGTGTGTGCACTGTGGAGTGTGTGTTTGTGAGTGTGTGTGTTTGTGTGAGGTGTGTGCACTGGAGTGTGTGTGAGTGTGTGTGTGTGTCTGTGAGTGTGTGCACTGTGTGTGTGTTGTGTGTGTGTGCACTGTGTGTGTGTGCAGTGTGTGTGTGTGCACTGTGAGTGTGTGTGGTGAGTGTGTGTGTTTGTGTGAGTGTGTGCACTGTGTGTGTGTGTGCACTGTGTAGTGTGTGTGTGTGCACTGTGTGTGTGTCTGTGTGAAATGTGTGCACTGTGTGTGTGTGGTGTGTGTGTGTGTCTGTGTGTGTGCACTGTGGTGTGTGTGTGTGTGTGTGTGTGGTGTGTGTGTGTGTGCAGTGTGTGTGTGTGTGTTGTGTGTGTGTGGTGTGTGCACTGTGTGTGTGTGGTGTGTGTTTGTGTGAGTGTGTGCACTGTGGTGTGTGTGTGTGTATTGAGTGGTGTGTCTGTGTGTGTGTGTGTGCACTGAGTGTGTGTGTGAGTGGTGTGTGTGTGAGTGTGTGTGGTGTGTGTGTTTGTGTGTGTGTGTCTGTGTAAAATGTATTTACTGTGCAGTGTGTGTGTCTGTGAGTGTGTGTTTGTGTGAGTGTGTGCACTGAGTGTGTGTGTGTGTTTGTGTGAGGTGTGTGTCTGTGTGTGTGTGTCTGTGTAAAATGTGTTTACTGTGTGTGTGTGTGTCATGAGTGGTGTGTGTGTGTGTGCACTGTGGAGTGTGTGTGTGTGTGTGCAGTGTGTGTGTGTGCACTGTGGAGTGTGTGTGTGTGAGTGGTGTGTGTTTGTGTGAGTGTGTGCACTGTGGAGTGTGTGTGTTTGTGTGTGAGTGTGTGTTTCTGTGTGAGGTGTGCACTGTGTAGTGTGTGTGTCTGTGAGTGTGTGTGTCTGTGTGAGGTGTGTGTGTGGTGTGTGTCTGTGAGGTTTTGCACTGTGCAGTGTGTGTGTGTGAGGTGTGTGCACTGTGGAGTGTGTGGTGTGTGTGTGTGCACTGTGGAGTGTGTGTGTCTGTGTGTGTGTGTATGTGTGTGTGTGTGAGTGTGTGTGTGTGTGCACTGTGGAGTGTGTGTGTGAGGTGTGTGTGTGTGTCTGTGAGTGTGTGTGGTGTGTGTGTGTGTGTTGTGTGTGTGTGTGTGTTGTGTGTGTGTGTGTTTGTGTGTGTGTGTGGTGTGTGTCTGTGTGTGTGCACTGTAGTGTGTGTGGTGAGTGGTGTGTGTGTCTGTGTGGTGTGTGTCTGTGAGTGTGTGCACTGTGTGTGTGTGTGGTGTGTCTGTGTGAGGTGTGTGCACTGTAGTGTGTGTGTGTGTGAGTGTGCACTGTGTAGTGTGTGTGTGTGTATGTGTGTGTGTGTGTGGTGAGTGTGTGTGAGTGTGCACTGTGGAGTTTGTGTGTGATGAGTGGTGTGTGTGAGTGTGTGTGGAGTGTGTGTGTTTGTGTGAGTGTGTGTCTGTGTGAAATGTGTGCACTGTGGAGTGTGTGTGAGTGGTGTGTTTGTGTGAGTGTGTGTCTGTGTGAAATGTGTGCACTGTGAGTGTGTGCACTGTGAGTGTGTGTGTGAGTGTGTGCACTGTGGAGTGTGTGTGTGGTGAGTGGTGTGTGTCTGTGTGAAATGTGTGCACTGTGTGTGTGTGTTTGGTGAGTGGTGTGTGTTTGTGTGAGTGTGTGCACTGTGTGTGTGTGTGAGTGTGTGGTGAGTGGTGTGTGCCTGTGTGAGGTGTGCACTGTGTATTATTCATGTTATGAGTGTGTGTGTGTCTGTGTGAAATGTGTGCACTGTGGAGTGTGTGGTGAGTGGTGTGTGTTTGTGTGAGTGGTGTGTGTGTGTGTCTGTGTGAGGTGTCTGCACACTGGAGTGTGTGTGTGTGCACTGTGAGTGTGTGTCTGTGTGAGGTGTGCACTGTGAGTGTGTGCACTGGAGTGTGTGTGGTGTGTGTCTGTGTGAGTGTGTGCACTGTAGTGTGTGTGTGTGGTGAGTGTGTGTCTGTGTGATGTGTGTGCACTGTGGAGTGTGTGTGGAGTGTGTGGTGTGTGTCTGTGTGATGTGTGTGCACTGTGAGTGTGTGTGTGAGTGTGTGTCTGTGAGGTTTTGCACTGTGCAGTGTGTGTGTGAGTGTGTGTCTGTGAGTTTGTGCACTGCAGAATGTGTGTGTGGTGAGTGGTGTGTTTGTGTGAGTGTGTGTGCACTGTGTGTGTGTGTGGTGAGTGTGTGTTTGTGTGTGTGTGCACTGTGGAGTGTGTGTGTGTGAGTGTGTGGTGTGTGTCTGTGTGTGTGTGCACTGTGAGTGTGTGTGTTTGGTCAGAGGTGTGTCTGTGACAGGTGTGTGCACTGTGGAGTGTGTGTGTGGTGACTGTGTGTGTGTGCACTGTGTAGTGTGTGTGGTGTGTGTCTGTGAGTGTGTGCACTGGAGTGTGTGTGAGTGTGTGTGTGTTGTGTGTGGTGTGTGTGTGAGTGTGTGCACTGTGTGTGTGTGCACTGTGTGTGTGTGTGTGTGTGTTTGTGTGAGTGTGTGCACTGTGTGTGTGTATGTGTGTGTGTGTGAGTGTGTGCACTGTGGAGTGTGTGTGTGTGAGTGGTGTGTGTGAGGTGTGCACTGTGTGTGTGTGCACTGTGGAGTGTGTGTGTTTGGTGAGTGGTGTGTGTGTGTGTGAGGTGTGTGCACTGTGAGTGTGTGTGAGTGGTGTGTGCCTGTGTGAGGTGTGTGCACTGTGTATTATTCATGTTATGAGTGTTGTGTGTCTGTGTGTGTGCACTGAGTGTGTGTGTGAGTGTGCACTGTGTGTGTGTGTTTGTGTGAGTGTGTGTCTG
This sequence comes from Saguinus midas, assembly GCA_021498475.1. NCBI lineage: Eukaryota > Metazoa > Chordata > Mammalia > Primates > Cebidae > Saguinus > Saguinus midas. The sequence goes on along the minus strand of JAKFGQ010000059.1, from coordinate 6,570 downwards.
TGTGAGGTGTCTGCACACTGGAGTGTGTGTGTGTGTTCTGTGTGAGGTGTGCACTGTGTGTGTGTGCACTGTGAGTGTGTGTCTGTGTGTGTGTGTGCACTGAGTGTGTGTGTGTGGTGAGTGTGTGTCTGTGTGATGTGTGTGCACTGTGGAGTGTGTGTGGAGTGTGTGGTGTGTGTCTGTGTGATGTGTGTGCACTGTGAGTGTGTGTGTGAGTGTGTGTCTGTGAGGTTTTGCACTGTGCAGTGTGTGTGTGTGATGAGTGGTGTGTCTGTGAGTGTGTGCACTGAGTGTGTGTGTGAGTGTGCACTGTGTGTGTGTGTGAGTGTGCACTGTGTAGTGTGTGTGTATGGTGAGTGGTGTGTGTTTGTGTGTGTGTGCACTGTGAGTGTGTTTGTGTGAGTGTGTGTGTGTGGTGTGTCTGTGTGTGTGTGTGCACTGTGGTGTGTGTGTGGTGAGTGTGTGTGTCTGTGACAGGTGTGTGCACTGTGTGTGTGTATGTGTGTGTGTGTGCACTGTGAGTGTGTGTGTGATGTGTGTGCACTGTGAGTGTGTGTGTGAGTGTGTGTGTCTGTGTGTGTGCACTGTGGAGTGTGTGGTGAGTGGTGTGTCTGTGTGAGGTGTCTGCACTGTGGAGTGTGTGTGGTGAGTGGTGTGTGTCTGTGTGAGTGTGCAGTGTGTGTGTGGTGAGTGTGTGTGTCTTTGTGAGGTGTGTGCACTGTGCAGTGTGTGTGTCTGTGAGTGTGTGTGTGTGAGGTGTGTGCACTGTGAGTGTGTGTGTGTGCACTGTGCAGTGTGTGTGTGTGCACTGAGTGTGTGTGTGAGTGTGTGTCTGTGTGAAATGTGTGCACTGTGCAGTGTGTTTGTGTGAGTGTGTGTGTGAGTGTGTGCACTGAGTGTGTGTGTGTGCACTGTGGAGTTTGTGTGTGATGAGTGGTGTGTGTGTGAGTGGTGTGTGTCTGTGTGAGTGTGTGCACTGTGTGTGTGTGTGCACTGTAGTGTGTGTGGTGAGTGGTGTGTGTCTGTGTGATGTGTGTGCACTGTGGAGTTTGTGTGTGATGAGTGGTGTGTGTGAGGTGTGTGCACTGTGGTGTGTGTGTGGTGTGTGCACTGTGGTGTGTGTCTGTGTGAGTGTGTGCACTGTGGAGTTTGTGTGTGATGAGTGTGTGTGTTCTGTGTGAGGTGTGTGCACTGCAGAATGTGTGTGTGAGTGTGCACTGTGTAGTGTGTGTGGTGTGTGTGTGAGTGTGTGCACTGAGTGTGTGTGTGAGTGTGTGTCTGTGTGAGGTTTGTGCACTGTGGAGTTTGTGTGTGATGAGTGGTGTGTGCCTGTGTGAGGTGTGTGCACTGTAGTGTGTGTGTGTTTGTGTGAGTGTGTGTCTGTGTGAAATGTGTGCACTGTGAGTGTGTGTGTCTGTGAGTGTGTGTGTGTGTGCACTGTGGAGTGTGTGTGTGTTTGTGTGAGGTGTGTGCACTATGGAGTGTGTGTGTGGTGACTGTGTGTGTGTGTCTGTGTGAGTGTGCACTGTGAGTGTGTGTTTGGTGAGTGGTGTGTGTCTGTGTGAGTTGTGTGCACTGTGAGTGTGTGTGTGGTGAGTGGTGTGCCTGTGTGAGGTGTGCACTGTGCAGTGTGTTTGTGTGGTGTGTGTGTCTGTGTGAGTTGTGTGCACTGTGAGTGTGTGCACTGTGAGTGTGTGTGTGTGTGTTTGGTGAGTGGTGTGTCTGTGTGAGGTGTGCACTGTGGAGTGTGTGTGTGTGCACTGTGAGTGTGTGTGTCTGTGAGTGTGTGTGGAGTGTGTGTGTCTGTGAGTGTGTGTGTGTGCACTGTGGAGTGTGTGTGTGTGCACTGTGGAGTGTGTGTGAGTGTGTGGTGTGTCTGTGTGAGGTGTGCACTGTGGAGTTTGTGTGTGATGAGTGGTGTGTGTCTGTGAGGTGTGTGCACTGTGGAGTGTGTGTGAGTGACTTGTGTCTGTGTGAGGTGTGTTCACTGTGCAGTGTGTTTGTGGTGAGTGGTGTGTCTGTGTGAGTTGTGTGCACTGTGGTGTGTGTGTCTGTGAGTGTGTGTGTCTGTGAGTGTGTGCACTGTGTAGTGTGTGTGTATTCTGAGTGGTGTGTGTGTGAGTGTGTGCACTGTGCAGTGTGTGTGTGTTTGTGTGTGTGTGGTGTGTCTGTGAGTGTGTGGTGTGTGCACTGAGTGTGTGTGTGGTGAGTGGTGTGTCTGTGTGAGGTTTGTGCACTGTGGAGTGTGTGTGTGTGAGTGTGTGTGTTTGTGTGTGTGTGTGCACTGTGTAGTGTGTGTGTGTGTCTGTGTGGTGTGTGTTTGTGTGTGTGTGTGCACTGTGTGTGTGTTTGTGTGTGTGTGTGGTGTGTGTGTGTGTGTGCACTGTGTGTGTGTGGTGAGTGTGTGTCTGTGTGAGGTGTGTGCACTGTGGAGTGTGTGTTTGTGTGAGTGGTGTGTGTGAGTGTGTGCACTGTGGAGTGTGTGTGGTGAGTGTGTGTGTCTGTGAGGTGTGTGTGCACTGTATAGTATGTGTGTGATGAGTGGTGTGTGTGTGTGAGTGTGTGCACTGTGAGTGTGTGTGTCTGTGAGTGTGTGCACTGTGTGTGTGTGTCTGTGAGTGTGTGTCTGTGTGAGGTGTGCACTGTGGAGTGTGTGTTTGTGAGTGGTGTGTCTGTGTGAGGTTTGTGCACTGTGGAGTGTGTGTGGTGAGTGGTGTGTGTGTGTGGTGTGTGCACTGTGTGTGTGTGTGCACTGTGTGTGTGTGTGGTGTGTGTCTGTGTGAGTGTGTGTGTTTGTGTGAGGTGTGTGTGTGTGTGAGTGTGTGTGTCTGTGAGGTGTGCACTGTGGAGTGTGTGTGGTGAGTGTGTGTCTGTGTGGTGTGTGTCTGTGTGAGTGTGTGCACTGTGAGTGTGTGTGTGGTGAGTGTGTCTGTGTGTGTGTGTGAGTGTGTGCACTGTAGTGTGTGTGTGTGAGTGGTGTGTCTGTGTGAGGTGTGTGCACTGAGTGTGTGTGTGAGTGTGTGGTGAGTGTGTCTGTGTGTGTGTGTGTGCACTGTAGTGTGTGTGTGTGCACTGTGAGTGTGTGTGTTTGTGTGAGGTGTGTGCACTGTGGAGTGTGTGTGAGTGGTGTGTCTGTGTGAGGTGTGTGCACTGTGTGTGTGTGTGGTGAGTGTGTGTGTTTGTGTGTGGTGTGTGCACTGTGTAGTGTGTGTGTATGGTGAGTGGTGTGTGTTGTGTGAGGTGTGCACTGTGCAGTGTGTGTTTGTGTGGTGAGTGTGTGTGTCTGTGTGAGGTGTCTGCACTGTGGAGTGTGTGTGTGTGTTTGTGTGTGTGTGTTGTGTGAGGTGTGTGTGCACTGTGTGTGTGTGTGGTGAGTGTGTGTGTTTGTGTGAGGTGTCTGCACTGTGGAGTGTGTGGTGAGTGGTGTGTCTGTGTGAGGTGTGCACTGTGGAGTGTGTGTGTGTGGTGTGTGTCTGTGTGAGGTGTGCACTGTAGTGTGTGTGGTGTCTGCACTGTGGAGTGTGTGTGTGTGTCTGTGTGGTGTGTGCACTGTGTGTGTGTGTGAGTGTGTGTGTGTGGTGAGTGTGTGTGTTTGTGTGTGTGCACTGTGGTGTGTGTTTGTGTGGTGAGTGGTGTGTGTCTGTGTGAGGTGTGTGCACTGTGTGTGTGTGAGTGTGTGTGGTGACTGGTGTGTGACAGTGTGAGGTGTCTGCACTGTGTAGTGTGTGTGGTGAGTGTGTGTGTTTGTGTGAGGTGTGTGCACTGTGTGTGTGTGTGTATGGTGAGTGTGTGTGTTTGTGTGGTGTGTGTCTGTGAGGTGTGTGTACTATGGAGTGTGTGTGAGTGTGTGTGTTTGTGTGAGGTGTGTGCACTGTGGAGTGTGTGTGTTGTGTGTGTGTGTGAGTGGTGTGTGTGTGTGAGGTGTCTGCACTGTGGAGTGTGTGTGTGGTGAGTGGTGTGTGTCTGTGTGAGGTTTGTGCACTGTATAGTATGTGTGTGATGAGTGGTGTGTGTCTGTGTGTGTGTGTGCACTGTGGAGTGTGTGTGAGTGGTGTGTGTGTGTGTGGTGTGTGCACTGTGTAGTGTGTGTGTGTGTTTGTGTGTGTGTGTCTGTGTGGTGTGTCTGTGTGGTGTGTGCACTGTGGAGTGTGTGTGTATGGTGAGTGGTGTGTGTGTGAGTGTGTGTGTGAGGTGTGCACTGTGTGTGTGTGTGAGTGGTGTGTGTCCCTGTGAGGTGTGCACTGTGGAGTGTGTGTGTGGTGAGTGGTGTGTGTCTGTGTGAGGTTTGTGCACTGTGGAGTGTGTGTTTGGTGAGCATTCTTTTTCTGTGTGTGGTGTCTGCACTGTGTAGTGTGTGTGTATGGTGAGTGGTGTGTGTTTGTGTGAGGTGTGTGCACTGTGCAGTTTGGGTGTGTTTGTGTGGTGAGTGATGTGTGTGTGTTTGTGTGAGGTGTGCACTGTGAGTGTGTGTGTTTGTGTGGTCAGTGTTGTTTGTCTCTGTGAGGTGTGCACACTGTGCAGTGTGTGTTTGTGGTGAGAGGTGTGCCTGTGTGACGTGTCTGAACTGTGGAATGTGTGTGTGTGTTCTATAGTGACTGTTGTTGGTGCTCTATAGTGACTGTTGGTAGGGTGCTGTATACTGACTGTTGTTGGGTAGGTGCTCTATAGTGACTGTTGTTGGGTAGGTGCTCTATAGTGACTGTTGTTGGTAGGTGCTCTATAGTGACTGTTGTTGTAGGTGCTCTATAGTGACTGTTGCTGGGTAGGTGCTCTATAGTGACTGTTGTTGGTAGAGTGCTCTATAGTGACTGTTGTTGGTAGAGTGCTCTATAGTGACTGTTGGTAGGTGCTCTAGTGACTGTTGTTGGTAGGTGCTCTAGTGACTGTTGTTGGGTAGAGTGCTCTATACTGACTGTTGTTGGTAGAGTGCTCTAGTGACTGTTGTTGGGTAGGGTGCTTCATAGTGACTGCTACTGGTTAGGTGCTCTATAGTCACTGTTGTTGAATAGTGTGTTCTATAGTCACTGTTCTGCAATTCGGTGCTCTATAATTACTGTGGATGTGTAGAGTACTCTATAGTTACTGATGTTGGGTAGAGTGCTCGATAGTGACTGTTTTTAGGTAGAGTGCTGTATGCTGACTGTAGTTGGGTAGGTGCTCTATACTGACTGTTGCTAGGTAGGGTGATCTATAGTGACTGTTGTTGAATAGAGGGCTCTATACTGACTGTTGTGCAGAGTGCTCTATAGTGACTGTTGTGTAGAGTGCTTTATACTTACTGTTACTGGGTATGGTGCTCTATAGTGACTGTTTTTTGGTAGATTCTGTATAGTGACTGTTGCTGGGTATCATGCTCTATAGTGACTGTTGTTGGGATGGGTGCTCTATAGTGTCTTTTGTTGGATAGGGTGCTCTATAGTGATGGTAGTTGGATATGGTGCTCTATAGTGACTGTTGTTAAATAGGTGGTCTATAGTGACTGGTACCTGGTAGGGGGCTTTATAGTGACTGTTGTTGTGTAGGTGCTCTATAGTGACTGTTGTTTGGAACATGCTTTATACGGAGTGTTAATGGGTAGGGTCTTCTATAGTGACTGTTGTTTTGTAGGTGCTTTATAGTGAATCATGTTGGGTAGGTGCTCTATAGTGACTGTTGTTGGTAGGTGCTCTATAGTGATTGTTGTTGGGTAGAGTGCTCAATAGTGAATGTTGTTTGGTAGGAGCTCTATATTGACTGTTATTGGATAGGGTGCTTTTTAGTGACTGTTGCTGGGTATTGTGCTCTATAGTGACTGCTGCTGGGTAGGGTGCTATATAATGACTGTTGTTGGTGGAGTGCTCTATAGTGACTGTTGTTTTGTAGGTGCTCCATTGTGACTGTTTTTGGGTGGAATGCTTTATAGTGACTGTTGTTGGGTAGGTGCTCTACAGTTACTGTTGTTAGTTATGCACTCCATAGTGTCTGTTTTTCTGTAGAGTGCTCTATAGTGACTGTTGTTGAGTAGGGTGCTGTATAGTGACTGTTTTTGGGTAGGTGCTCTACAGACCCTATTGCTGGGTAGGGTGATCTAGAGTGACTGTTGTTGGGTGGTGTGCTCTATAGTGACTGTTGCTGTGTAGAGTTCTTTATAGTGACTTTTGTGTAGGTGCTCTATAGTGATTGTTGCTGCATAGGTTGCTCAATAGTGATGGTCGTTGGGTAAGTTCTCTATACTGACTGTTGTTGGGTGTGGTGCTCTATACTGACTGTTGTTGGGTAGAGTGCTCTATAGGTGACTGTTGCTGGGTGGAGTGCTCTATAGTGACTGTTGTTGGGTAGAGTGCTCTATAGTGACTGTTGGGTAGGTGCTATAGTGACTGTTGTTGGGTAGGTGCTCTAGTGACTGTTGTTGTAGGTGCTCTATAGTGACTGTTGTTGGGTGGTGCTCTATAGTGACTGTTGTGTAGGTGCTCTATAATGACTGTTGTTGGGTAGTGCTCTATAGTGACTGTTGTTGTAGGGTGCTTTATAGTGACTGTTGTTGGGTAGGTGCTCTATAGTGACTGTTGTTGGTAGGTGCTCTATAGTGAC
>JAKFGQ010000589.1:0-19101 GCA_021498475.1 Saguinus midas | reverse complement strand
AAGTTTCAACAGCCGAATTGACCAGGCAGAAGAAAGAATATCAGAATTTGAAGATCAACTCAATGAAATAAAACAGAAACCAAGATTAGGAAAAAGTGCAAAGAGGAATGAACAAAATCTCCAAGAAATGTGGGACTATGTGAAGAGACCTAACCTACATTTAATAGGTGTACCAGAATGTGATGAAGAGAATGAATCCAAGCTGGAAAACACTCTTCAGGATATTATCCAGAAAAATTTCCCCAACCTAGCAAGGCAGGCCAATACTCAACTCCAGGAAATACAGAGAACACCACAAAGATATTCTGTAAGAAGAGGAGCCCCAAGGCACATAATCGTCAGATTCACCAGGGTTGAAATGAAGCAGAAAATACCAAGGGGAGCCAGAGAGAAGGGTCAGGTCACCCACAAAGGGAAGCCCATCAGACTCACAGCAGATCTCGGCAGGAACTCTACAAGCCAGAGAGTGGGGCCAATATTCAACATCCTTAAAGAAAAGAACTTTCAACCCAGAATTTCATATCCAGCCAAACTGAGCTTCATAAGTGAAGGAGGAATAAAATATTTTGCCAAAAAGCGAAAACTGAGAGATTTTGTTCCCACCAGGCCTGCTTTACAAGAGCTCCTGAAAGAGGCACTACACATAGAAAGAAACAACCAGTACCAGCCATTCCAAAACATACCAAATGCTAAAGAACATCAACAAAATGAAGAATCTGCATCAACCAAGGGACACAGCCAGCTAGCATCAAAATGGCAGTATCAAACTCACACATAACAATATTAACCCTAAATGTAAATGAACTAAATGCACCAATCAAAAGACACAGACTGGCAAATTGGATAAAAAAAAAACCCATCAGTGTGCTGTATCCAGGAAACCCATCTCACATGCAAAGATTCACAAAGCCCTTGTGTCTTCTTTGGCTGATGTGTTCCTCTTGACATTCAGCCACATGAGTGTGTGCTAGGGTTTCAGTGTTTTTATAGGCACAGAATGGGAGTGTAGCAGGCCAGAGTGGCCTTGGGAAATGCAACTTTTAGGCAGAAAACCAAAAATGCCTGCCTTCTCCTAGGACTGCGAGCACAGGCCCAGAAGTAGAGCTGTAGCCAGGGACAACGCCCTCTGCTACCCAGCACTTCCCATCCCCATCTTCCATATAATTTAGTGGGACCACGCCCTTCCCTTCCCAGGACTTCCTTCTATATCAGTAGGACAGGAAGTCTGACACATCTTGCTATAGCATCTCCCTTTTGTGGTTTAGTCACAACAACCAAAGACCAGCATTAATGTTAAAATGGAGATCATAAGATTGACAGAACAGACTTTTTGTGTCAATAAGATACCAAATTATAAACAGGACGTAAGGCCATTGGAGGCAAAGATTAAGTCACACACTCCTACACTTAAAAAGTAAACTATATTCTAACTATGTTTCTCCTTTATGTGTAACAGCTCAACAAGCCTTGAGATAAGCAATATCAAAACAATTTCTAACTCTGTGCTGACTGACTGACTCTCAGTCACTGTCCCACCAGCCATACCTACAATTTTGGCTGGACAAGCGATGGATTTCAGTAACTTTCTCCAGATGAGAATACCACTGACCATGGAACAGTTCTGGCCAGTTTACAGAGATTATGTACTAGTGTGCTTTTGTGTCCTGAGAAAAGCTTTCTGACGTATAGGGTCTAATTGTAGCATATTTTAATGTTGTCTCCACCCCAAAGTAAAATGTGCATATATATATATATATATATATATATATTTAACAATATACTGTATATTTCAAGAGTGAAGATTTTCAATGTTCTCAACACAAAAAGATCAGTGTTCTGCATGATATTCTAAATGTGCTTACTCCATAGTTACCCATTCTACACATGTATCAAATATCACATGTGCCTCATAAATATGTAAAAATAATATGTATCAATTTTTTAATTGCATTTTAGGTTTTGGGGTACATATGAAGAACATGCAAGACTGTTGTATAGGTACACACATGGCTGTGATTTGCTACCTTCCTCCCCTTCACCTATATCTGGCATTTCTCCCCATACTATCTCTCCCCAACTCTCCACCCACCGCTGTCCCTCCCCTATTCCCCTGAACAGACCCCAGTATGTAGTACTCCCCTCCCTGTGTCCATGTGTTCTCATTGTTCAACACCCGCCTATGAGTGAGAATATGCGGTATTTCATTTTCTGTTCTTGTGTCAATTTGCTGAGAATGATGTTCTCCAGGTTCATCCATGTCCCGACAAAGGACACGAACTCATCGTTTTTGATTGCTGCATAATATTCCATGGTGTATATGTGCCACATTTTCCTGTCCAGTCTATCATCGATGGGCATTTGGGTTGATTCCAGGTCTTTGCTATTGTAAACAGTGCTGCAATGAACATTCGTGTGCATGTGTCCTTATAGTAGAACAATTTATAATCCTTTGGATATATACCCAGTAATGGGATTGCTGGGTCAAATGGAATTTCTATTTCTAGGTCCTTGAGGAATCGCCACACTGTCTTCCACAATGGTTGAACTAATTTACACTCCCACCAGCAGTGTAAAAGTGTTCCTATTTCACCACATCCTCTCCAGCATCTGTTGTCTCCAGATTTTTTAATGATCACCATTCTAATGTGAGATGGTATCTCAATATAGTTTTGATTTGCATTTCTCTAATGACCAGTGATGATGAGCATTTTTTTCGTATGTTTGTTGGCCTCATGTATGTCTTCTTTTGTAAAGTGTCTGTTCATATCCTTTGCCCACTTTTGAATGGGCTTGTTTGTTTTTTTCTTGTAAATCTGTTTGAGTTCTTTGTAAATTCTGGATATCAGCCCTTTGTCAGATGGGTAAACTGCAAAAATTTTTTCCCATTCTGTTGGTTGCTGATTCACTCTAATGACTGTTTCTTTTGCCATGCAGAAGCTGTGGAGTTTGATTAGGTCCCATTTGTCTATTTTGGCTTTTGTTGCCAATGCTTTTGGTGTTTTGGTTATGAAGTCCTTGCCTCCTCCTATGTAATGAATGGTTTTCCCTAGATTTTCTTCTAGGGTTTTTATGGTGTTAGGTCTTATGTTTAACTCTTTAATTCATCTGGAGTTAATTTTAGTGTAAGGTGTCAGGAAGGGGTCCAGTTTCTCCTTTCTGCACATGGCTAGCCAGTTTTCCCAACACCATTTATTAAACAGGGAATCCTTTCCCCATTGCTTGTTTTTGTCAGGTTTATCAAAGATTGTATGGTTGTAGATATGTTGTGTTGCCTCAATGCCTCTGTTCTGTTCCATTGGTCTATATCTCTGTTTTGGTACCAGTACCATGCTGTTTTGATTACTGTAGCCTTGTAGTATAGTTTGAAGTCCAGTAGTGTGATGCCTCCTGCTGTGTTCTTTTTACTTAGAATTGACTTGGCTATGTGGGCTCTCTTTGGTTCCATATGAAGTTTAAGGTAGTTTTTCCAGTTCTGTGAAGAAGGTCATTGGTAGCTTGATGGGGATAGCATTGAATCTGTAAATTACTTTGGGCAGTATGGCCATTTTCACGATATTGATTCTTCCTAACCATGAACATGGAATGTTTCTCCATCTGTTTGTGTCCTCTTATTTTGTTGAGCAGTGGTTTGTAGTTCTCCTTGAAGAGGTCCTTTACATTCCTTGTTAGTTGTATTCCTAGGTATTTTATTCTCTTTGTAGCAATTGTGAATGGCAGTTCATTCTTGATTTGGCTCTCTTTAAGTCTGTTATTGGTGTATAGGAATGCTTGTGATTTTTGCACATTGATTTTGTATCCTGAGACTTTGCTGAAGTTGCTTATCAGTTTCAGGAGATTTTGGGCTGAGACAATGGGGTCTTCTAGATATACTATCATGTCATCTGCAAATAGAGACAATTTGGCTTCCTCCTTTCCTATTTGAATACCCTTTATTTCTTTTTCTTGCCTGATTGCTCTGGCTAGAACTTCCAGTACTATATTGAATAGGAGTGGTGAGAGAGGGCATCCTTGTCTAGTGCCAGATTTCAAAGGAATGCTTCCAGTTTTTGCCCATTCAGTATGATATTGGCTGTTGGTTTGTCATAAATAGCTTTTATTATTTTGAGATACGTTCCATCAATACCTAGTTTAATGAAAGTTTCATTGTTATTTATGTATGGTAAGGCCAAGAATTCAGGAGATAGCTATCATTGAAAAGACAGCTGGCTATGCTCACAGACCCTAAGAGGCAGGGTTTACTCTGCATGATAGGAAGCAGGGTCTTACAAGGATTCCCTTTCAACCAGGAACATTTGGGGAAAGAAGGACTGGGACAGTGTGCAAAGAGCCTTTATTTGTGATTTCTGTGGGAAGGAATGAGTAAGGTGAGATAAGCAGTCATAGGATTGGCTAGTTTGTATAATTTCAGCAAGCCCTGGACTTATGGAGCTCTCCATAGTTTTATGGTACCTGCCCCTTTGTGATCAGAGCTGGTAGACAGTGGCCCAGAATGTCAGTGCCTAATAAAAGAGATACTAGGTTGGGAATATAGAAACTGGGTTATTGGGTATACAGTTGAAAAATGCATTCATGGGAGATTTGTTCATTGTCTTTAAGATGGGCTCACCCTGAGGTGTGGTCCTTCCAGGGTCAGCAAGATGTCTAAGTGTCATCACCATCATCATCATAAAGAAACCTGGTTAATATGGATACATTATAGGATGTACCTGCATTTTCTTTCCAAATGAAGCAATTTATGTTGCTGAAAAAATATAATTTGTGTCTTGCCTCATTTTAAGCAGTCCTGCCACTGATGATAGCTGTTTTTTTTCTATGTTAAAAACAAATGCAGGAACAAACATTTCCAAGTGTTTTTATTAAGTCAAATATCTTTCTAAGGTTAATGAATAGAGTGTAACTGTATATTCTGCATGCAGTAAAAATCAATAAACTGTGCTATACTGCTGCCTCAAGCCACAATAAAATTCCAGGAGTTCATTGTTGAAAATAATACATCTAAAATGATATTAAGTATAATTTGACTATAGTGAAAAAAAAACAGTTGGATATGATTTGACTAAAGGAAAAACTCATTATTTGGATAAAAATAAATTTATTTTCTCTACCTACATTCTACCTTCTACATTCTAACCCCTTACCATAAAATCCTACTATACCTACATTCTATCCCATCATAGTAAAATCCAAAATTCTGAACTATTTATCCTGAAAGTCCCAAGGGAACAAAAACATAGATTATAGGATTCTATAAATTATATATGAGGTGTATAATTTTTGCCCAAATCATCTCTATAGTGTGTCAGTCTAGCACATTTCACCATTACCAGTTTTATAGATATCTTTCTTTCTTTCTTTCTTTCTTTCTTTCTTTCTTTCTTTCTTTCTTTCTTTCTTTCTTTCTTTCTTTCTTTTTTTTTTTTGAGATGGAGTCTCACTCTGTCACTCAGGCTGGAGTGCGGCGGTGTGATCTCAGCTATCTGCAACCTCTGCCATCCAGGTTCAAGCAATTCTCCTGCCTCAGCCTCCCAAGTAGCCGGGATTACAGGTGCCTGCCATGGCACCCGGCCAATTTTTGTAGTTTTTAGTAGAGATGGGCTTTCACCATGTTGGCCAGTCTGGTCTTGAACTCCTGACCTTGTAATCCAACCACTTTGACCTCCCAAAATGCTGAGATTACAGGTGTGAACCACACGTCTGACCATAGGTGTCCTTTTCTAGGACCCTCTTCCTATAGGATCTGTAGGAAGACCTATAGTTTCCTGGTTCTCATCATGTTCCCAAAGTAAATAGGATTATTTCATAGTTCCTTGGTTTTATTTTATAATTATTTAATTATTAATGTTTTATTATATTAAATAATTTTATGAAAGTTATGAAATAATTTGGTCCTTACAGGCAAACTCATCAGATATTCAGAGTCTTCTGTGATCTGCAACATTAACTCCAGATACATATTTTATATTTTATTCAGTCTTCCTAGAGTTCATTAAATGGTCTAGATACTCATTCCCATTTCTTTCATACAAAAAACATAGTTCAAGCACTAATTAAATCAACAGCTAAATAATATTTCCATAGCATATGTTTGCATATCTTGCTGTAGTTAACTGATAGAAATCAGTGGGCAGTTACCTTTTAATGAAGATTTTTGCTGCATAGAATCTAAACTCTAAAGGAAGTCAGAGGCCTGACTTTCTTTTCTCTTCTACAACTGCTTGGAGTATTTTAGAATGCTCTGTACTTTTCCTTTCTTGCTGATGTGTTTCAAATGTTTGACCACATCAATCTCATTAATTAATTACTATAGAATAAATGTATTAATATCAGCCACATTTTTTAGAAACTCTTCTTTCCCTTTGTTGGCATTCACCCACTGATATGGTTTGGCTGTGTCCTCACCCAAATCTCACTTTGAACTGTAACTCCCACAACTCCCATGTGTTGTGGGAGGGATCAGGTGAGAGATAATTGAACCACAGGAGTGGTTTCACCCATACTGTTCTCCTAGTAGTGAATAAGTCCTGTGATATCTGATGGTTTTGTAAGTGGTTTCCCCTTTTGCTTGGCTCTCATTCTCTATTTTCTGCCTGCTGCCATGTAAGATGTGCCTTTTGCCTTCCATCATGACTGTGAGGCTTCCCCAGCCACGTGGAACTGCGAGTCCATTCACCTCTTTTTCTTTATAAATTACCCAGTTTCAGGTATGTTTTTATCAGCAGTGTGAAAACAGACTAACACACCCACCCACAACTTGTTCTTCATATATGTATGTTTTTCAGTAGAGGACATATTTCTATATATTATTGTGATTGGCATAATAATTTGGTTTTTCATTGAAGAGTGTTGAGATATTGACAATCTTCTCATATACAAAGTAATGCAATTCATACTATAGTTTCTTGCCCTTACTATATTTGCCATTTAAATTATTTTTCTTTAAAGAGAAAATAATATTTAAAATTTAATTGATTTAATCAGGTATTTCAGTGATTAATGCTTTGTTATCTTTTGCTTCCTGGCTCAAACATTACCTCCTCAGAGATGGCTTCCAGCTATCATATGCAAATAAGTTTCAATAACTTCTGAGGCTCTGTTTATCACTTTATTTTTATTTATTTATTATATGTATTACTAGATGGCAGCTTTTGGTTTATTTTAGTCCATTAAACAGCTCTCTCCCATGATAGTATCCTCCTTAAAATGAGTCTTTGTCCCATTATCCAGAAACTATTGGTTGAGGAAGTTGAAAAAGGAGGAGTGGTATTATCCTCATTTAAAAATGAAAATTCTGGGATGTTGATAAATTCCTCAATGTTACATGCTGAGTTCTCCAAAAAATGGCTAATGTGAGTTTGGAGGCTGAGATTCCCAAGATCTGCAGTTGCCAACCTGGAAACTGAGGAGAGCCAATAATATAATTCTAGTCTATAGCCCTGAGAACCAAGACTGTCGATGGTATAAGTTTCAGGATAGTCTGAGTCCAAAGATGGAATACCCATGTCTTAGCTTGAAGATAGTCTGGCAGAGAACAAATTCCCTATTATTCAGCCCTTTTGTTCTATTTATCCCTTCAGTAGATTGTAGTATGCATACCCACACTGTGGAGAACAATCTACTTTACTGTCTCTATTGATTCAAGTGTAAATCTTATCAAAAAATACTCTCATAGACACACCCATAATTAACCACCTACCCGGATAGTCTCTGGCCAAGTTAAATTGACACATAAAATTAATCATCATCACACTTGTTGACAGGTGAAAGCTTACACATTATGATTTTTCACCAAATAATGGTATTTGCCATATCATACTGCTTTTCTTTTGAGGCAGGTGTCACATGATGATTGTTTGGTAGAGCAATCCACTACCCTCCATTTTGTCCTTCACTTCCTGGTTCCCGCCGCAGACCTTGTCCCGCCCGGTGACAGAGGGCTCCCAATCACCGCCCGGCCCTAGCCCGCCAAACCTAAGCCAATCAGGGCTCAGCCTTGACCGAAAGATGAGCCAATCCCTAAGCCACCTGGCACCTTCAATTCCTAATAAGGACATTTTCACTGGCCTCCCACTGACGGACAGGTCAACATCCAATCACCGCTTACCCTACCCTATAAAGCGCCCCGGCCCCGGCCGGCAGTCGCAGTCGCTCCTTCTCCGTTCCCGCCACCTCGGCTGCCCGGAGACCCCAATAAAGTCTGGACTCGGCTCTAAACGACTGGTTTCTCGACTGTTACTGGACCTAGCCACCATTGGGTCGCCCCCCGGGGGTCGCACAGCTGGTGCCGAAACCCGGGAGAGAGCGGCGCCTCGCGCCCCCTCCCCACTGGCGACCTTCGGGACCTCCTCTCCCTCCAACTCGGCCTCCACACTCCGGACAAGGTAAGTCTTTTCCTTGCCTACCTTCCCCGTGGCGCGTGTAAACCGAACTCTCTCTCCTCTTCCTCTCCTCTCTCCGCTGATCCTCGCCTAGTGCCGGCCGGCCCGAGAGCGATCCTCCGCCCAGGCTCCAGGAGCCTCGGGAGTAGTCAGACAAGGGACGCCTTCTCTGGCTCTCCTCGCTGAATACCTTATAGAGCCACTCAGACGGGGGACGCCCTTTCTGTCTGGTTCTATTCCCTTCACTAGAGACTGCTCTAGTCCTTCTCCTCTTACTGGAGGCTGCTCCAGTCCTCCTCGGAGGGTTCTCGCTTTGCACGCCATGGGGAACGCGAGTCCAAAATTCCCCAGCAATACCCCCTCGGGTGTCTGCTTCGTAACTTTTCCCAACTGGGATATTCCCAGACTCTCAGGCGGAAAAAACTTATCTTCCTGTCCCAGGTGGCCTGGCCCCAGTACCAGCTCGATAACCAGTCGCACTGGCCTCCCACTGGTACTTTCGATTTCAATGTCTTGCGCGATCTCGATAACTTTTGCACGCGACTGGCAAGGATCGCGAGGTGCCTTATGTCCAGGCTTTTGGGATCTCCGTTCCCACCCTGACCTCTGTGCTTCCTGCTCCACTCACCAAGTCCTCCTAGCTCACCTACCCCTCCCAAAACCTCGCCGCCTCGGCCAGTTCACCCTCCCTACAAACCACAGGAGGAGGATTTGCCTGATCACTTATCACCTCCCCCATCAGCCCTCACCTCCCCACTTCCGCCCGCCGCAGGCCCCTCCTTCTCCTCCTACCCCCGTCATCAGCTCCTCCTTCTCCCTTCACCTCCTCCTCCAACGTCCTCTCTCTCTCAGCTCCACCCCTGTAACTTCCCCTGTAGTGGCACACACCGCTCACATCAGCCAACCGTCCTGGCTCCCCTTAGGGAAGTTGCAGGGGCGGAGGGATTAGTTCGGGTTCACGTCCCCTTCTCTCTCCAAGATCTGGCACAAATAGAGAAACGTTTAGGGTCATTCTCTGCCGACCCTTCCACCTATATCAAGGAATTTCAATACCTCACTCAGGCTTATAGTCTCACTTGGCATGACATTCGTGTTATCTGTACCTCCACTCTCACTGCAGAGGAACACGGCGCATTCTGGTGGCAGCCAGACATATGGCAGATAGAGACCATGCCATAAACCCTAACCAAATCCCAGTGGGCACCGAAGTCCTCCCCAGCACAGACCCCCAGTGGACTTATCAGGAAGGGCCTGGGTCCAACCTCCCTGCTCGCGACCGTATGCTTCAATATCTCCTACGGGGCATGGATACTGTTTCTAACAAGGCAGTCAACTATGATAAACTCAGGGAAGTCACTCAACTGCCAGAAGAAAATCCTGCCCTTTTTCTTGGTCGCCTGCAGGAGGCGCTTGTCCGCTATACTCGGCTGGACCCTGCCTCCCAGAATGGGGCCACTGTTTTAGCTTCTCATTTTATTTCCCAATCTGCCCCTGACATTCGAAAAAAGTTAAGAAAGGCTGAGGATGGGCCAGAAACTCCCATACAGGACCTGGTAAAAATGGCCTTCAAGGTTTTCAATGCCCGAGAGGATGCGGCGGAGGCGGCCCGCCAAGCCCGCATGAAGCAGAAGGTAGCTCTGCAAACCCAAGCCCTGGTGGCGGCCCTGCGGCCGGCAGGAAACCAGAAACCCGGTGGCCAATCCCGGCCTCCGCCCGGAGCCTGTTTCAAGTGTGGCACCGAGGGACACTGGGCTGCTAAGTGCCCCAGCCACGTCCTCCCACCAAGCCTTGCCCCTCTGTCAGCTCCCAGGACATTGGAAGTCGGATTGTCCCACTGCGCCCAGGGCCCCGCCACACAGGGTGGGAACTCTGGACTGCGGGAACTGCTCAGAGGCCCAACCCCTGGCCCTAGCGCCCAGGAGTCGGACCCTTCGAGCTCCTGTGTCCGGAGCTGTTGGGGTTGTCGGACAGCTAGAGAGGCCCTGGCTCCTCCACCCGGTTACCCTTGCCGAGCCCAGGGTGTCGTTACAGGTAGCGGGTAACAGTGTCTCCTTCTTGCTCGACACGGGGCTACCTACTCTGTACTCCCTCTTTAAGGGCATAACCTCCCTTCCCAGGTCACTGTAATGGGAATTGATGGCACTCCTCGTGTCCCACAACAGACCCCACCACTCACTTGCTCCTACGGACCTGCTCTGTTTAGCCACTCCTTCTTGGTTATCCCAAGCTGCCCAGCACCCTGCTGGGCCGAGACATCTTAACCAAACTCAACGCCACCATCTCCTTCCCTTACACCCCTTGCGGTCTTTTAACACTGGTTCAGGATCTTACCTGTACTCCCACCCCAAATAGTTCCCCTGATCACCTTCCAGACGTCCAACCTCAAGTCTGGGACATCCACGCACCTACAGTTGCTAAACACCATCAACCCATTAAAATAGCCCTTAAAGAACATTCTCCTAGATTTCTCTGTCGACCCCAGTTCCCTATTTCAAAAACGCATCGTCTTGGACTCTCCCCCATCATCGAACGGCTTAAAGGCCGTGGCCTTCTCATCCCCATCAACTCCCCATGCAATACTCCCATCCTCCCTGTCCGCAAGCCTTCAGGGAGTATCGGCTGGTACAAGACCTTCGCTTAGTCAATGAAGCGGTTATCCCCATACACCCGGTTGTTCCAAATCCTTACACATTACTATCAAAGATTCCCCCTAACACCACTTTCTTCTCAGTTCTTGATCTCAAGGACGCCTTCTTCACCATCCCCCTTCACCCTGAGTCCTACTTTATTTTTGCCTTTACCTGGGAGGATCCCCTTACAGATTTTTCTCAACAGCTCACATGGACAGTCCTCCCCCAGGGATTCAGGGACAGCCCTCACTTATTTGGGCAGGCTCTAGCCAAGGACCTCCTTGAGTGTAACCTTTGTCCCTCGGTTGTGTTGCAGTATGTGGATGACTTATTGGTCTGCTCCCCTGATTATTCAGAGTGTGTGCGGGCCACTACCAACCTACTCAATTTCCTAGGAAACAAGGGATACCGGGTATCCCCAAAAAAGGCCCAACTGACTACTACCTCAGTCACATACTTGGGACTACAACTCACTCCTGGGAAAAATCTATTACCGCTGACCGGCTACAAGCCTTAAAGGCCCTCCAACCACCTCAGTCGGCCCAGGAAATTCTTTCCTTCCTAGGCGCTGTTGGGTTCTTCCGCCATTGGATCCCCAACTTCGCCCTTCTGGCCAAACCCATGTACCAGGCGGCTGCAGATACGCCTGAGGGTCCACTAGATTCTCCAGGCACTGTAGCACAGGCCTTTCATAAACTAATTAAAACTCTGAGTGCTTCCACCAGCTTGGCTTTGCCTAATCCCGCCCATCCTTTCCACCTGTACACAGATGAAAAGAAGCACACCGCAGTGGGGGTACTGGCACAACCGGTGGGACCCACACTCTTGCCTTTGGCATACCTCTCTAAACAACTAGGTCCTACCGAAAGGGGGTGGCCATCCTGTCTGCGGGCCTTGGCAGCCGCCGCCACCCTCACTACTGAGGCTCTTAAGGTCAACCTGCAACAGCCTCTTCAGGTCTTTTCTCCGCATCGACTTCAGGAGCTCCTGTCTTCCCAGTCTCTACCTCACCTTGGGCCCTCCAGAATTCAACTCGTGCATTTACTTTTCGTGGAAAACCCTAACATCACTCTTTCTCACAGTGCAGCCCTCAACCCTGCTACCCTCTTCCCAAGTTCTGTCTGCCCCACCGCACAACATTGCTGCCCGGAAGTATTGGCAGAAGCTCAGTCCCCGCGGCCAGACTTGCAGTCTACACCCATCACTGGGGCTGTCACGCTGTTCGTGGATGGTAGCTCTTTCCCACGTTCTCACCTACCCCGGCTTGCAGGCTATGCAATTGTTACCCAATCAGACATTATTGAAACTAACTCCCTGCCTATGGGCACCACCTCCCAACAGGCAGAACTTATTGCGCTTACTCAAGCCTTAAAATGGGCTCATAATCAAATAGTCAACATATACACAGATTCTAAGTATGCCTTCCTAATTGCCCACTCCCACTGTATGATCTGGAAGGAGCGAGGCTTCCTTACCACCAAGGGAACTCCTGTCATCAATGGCCAGTTAATAGCTGACCTCATTGAGGCCATCCAGCTCCCAAAACAGGTGGCCGTAATCCATTGCCGAGGACATCAGACCTCAGGGTCGCCTGTGGCTGGGCAATGCATTTATGACCGGGTAGCAAAGGATTCAGCACAAAACCGCCCCCACCGGCTAGCATCTGCTTCATGTCATCCTCATACAAACCATGCTACTCTAGCTCTGAACTATCCGTCCTGAAGGACACCCGGGGTTGCTTTTAAAGACGGATGGGCCTTCAAGCACAACCTCCTCATCCTCCCACAGTCCCAAAGAACTCAGATTGTTCAGGACATCCACAACTCCCTACATATTGGACCCAAAGCTCTACTTCATTTTCTCTCACCCCTAATACACCCCAATGGCCTCTCCCAAACTATTCACCAGGTACACGCTAGCTGTCTCACGTGCGCAAAGACCAACCCTCAGGGGGCGTGCCACCTTCGCCAACAACTTCACCAGCTGCGTGGGTTCTTGCCAGGACAAGACTGGCAGGTCGACTTCACCCACATGCCTAAACACAAACAGTTTAGGTACTTACTAACTCTGGTTGATACTTTTTCAGGCTGGATCGAGGCATTTCCCACCACCTCCGAATCCGCGGATCAAGTAACCAGCCACCTCGTTCAGGACATCATCCCCCGATTCGGGCTTCCAACCACCCTTCAGTCAGATAACGGCCCGGCATTTATATCTAAAATTACTAATAGTGTCTGTGTCTCCCTAGGAATCCAGTGGAAGCTTCATACCGCCTATCACCCACAATCATCTGGAAAGGTAGAAAAGGCAAACGGCCTAATCAAGGAACAGCTTACCAAGCTCTCCCTAGAGCTCCAACAGTCTTGGGTAACCCTACTCCCCCTGGCCCTTGCCAGGCTCCGAGCCCGTCCTAGGGGACCCTCTCAGCTCAGCCCTTTTGAGCTTCTTTACGGCCGTCCTTTCCTGCTGTCAACTCCGCCTTCACCTAACCCTGCACCCTTAGAAAATTACCTTCCATATTTCACCCTCCTCAGAAACCTTCTTAGGGAGCACGCTAACGCCTCCCTGCCTCTACCTTCCCACCCCCCCGACAGCACAAGGAGGGTCTCTCCAGGGGACTCCGTCCTCATAAAGAGCCTCGCCCCAAAGCCTCTAACCCCTCGTGGAAGGCCCCTATACAGTCATCTTATCTACTCCCTCAGCCATCAGAGTTGCAGAAATTCCCTCTTGGGTTCATCTGTCACGAGTCAAGAGGTATCCCATTACCAATGGCTCCAATACTCAGCAGTGGAAGTGTGTCTCTTCTGGTCCTCTGTCTCTTAAACTCACTAAAGTCTAGCTCTTCTGCTTCTGCCTCTTATGTCTGGAGATTTTACCTAACTGAAAACTATACCAAGACACACCACATCTGTGACACCCCCTTATTCTCACGGGCACCTTCTAGCCTCTTGGGACTGCCCCCTACTAATTGCTCCGAGCCATCTATCTTAACTTCACCAAATTCAAAATGTTCCATCTATCTCCTGGGAGGGGTCGCCCCTCCTATGCTTCAACTACGAACAAACAGGGGCCTGTCAATCCTCTTCATGGCACTCTTGCATGGGTTGTGTATGGAGATCCTGTAAAACACACCCTGCCCACTGGAATCCCAGGTATTTCTCCGTAACACACCCACCCGCCTCTTACTCGGAAAGGATGGCTTCAGTATCCACATCCCAGACTCCGAGAACTCCCGATGGGCCCATCCACAAAAGGCGGCAGTATATCAAACTAGCACCACTTCTTACCCTTCTTCACACCTATACATATGGCGGGCATATGTTCTCACTTCCCACCCAGTACATACTATCATACAGGAACAGGAACAGACCCTAACCACTCAACTCCAGCCTCGGCTTCCCTTTCTCTTGGCTAACCCATCTGGACCTGGGCTTTTGTGTGGTAGGCTCTTAATTGCTGCCTCAACTTCAGATCTTGTTATTGGTCTATTCATGGTTTTGACTTCTTCCTGGTTTAGGCTTGGGAGGATGCAAGTGTCCAGGAATTTATCCATTTCTTCCAGGTTTACTAGTTTATGTGCATAGAGTTGTTTGTAATATTCTCTGATGATGGTTTGAATTTCTGTGGAATCTGTGGTGATTTCCTTTATCATTTTTTATTGCATCTATTTGGTTATTCTCTCTTTTTTATTAATCTGGCTAGTGGTCTGTCTATTTTGTTGATCTTTTCAAAACCAGCTCCTGGATTTATTGATTTTTGAAGGGTTTTTGTGTCTCTATCTCCTTCAGTTCTGCTCTGATCTTAGTTATTTCTTGTCTTCTGCTAGGTTTTGAGTTTTTTGATCTTGCTCCTCTAGCTCTTTCAATTTTGATGATAGGGTGTCAATTTTGGATATCTCCACTCTTCTCATGTGGGCACTTATTGCTATATATTTTCCTCTACAGACTGCTTTAAATGTGTCCCAGAGATTCTGGTATGTTGTGTCTTCATTCCCATTGGCTTTGAAGAACTTCTTTATTTCTGCCTTCATTTCATTGTTTATCCAGTCAACATTCAAGAGCCAGTTGTTCAGTTTCCATGAAGCTGTGCTTTTCTGAGTTAGTTTCTGAATTCTGAGTTCTAACTTGATTGCACTATGGTCTGAGAGACTGTTTGTTATGATTTCATTGTTTTGCATTTGCTGAGGGGTGCTTTATTTCCAATTATGTGGTCAGTTTTAGAGTAGGTGTGATGTGATACTGAGAAGAATGTATATTTTGTGGATTTGGGGTGGAGAGTTCTGTAAATGTCTATCAGGTTTGCTTGTTCCAGGTCTGAGTTCAAGTCCTGGATATCCTTGTTAATTTTCTGTCTGGTTGATCTGTCTAATATTGACAGTGGAGTGTTAAAGTCTCCCACTATTATTGTGAGGGAGTCTAAGTCTCTTTGTAAGTCATTAAGAACTTGCCTTATATATCTGGGTGCTCCTGTATTGGGTCCATATATATTTAGGATCATTAGCTCTTCTTGTTGTATCAGTCCTTTTACCTTATGTAATGTCCTTCTTTGTAACTTTTGATCTTTGTTGCTTTAAAGTCTATTTTATCAGAGATGAGAATTGCAACTCCTGCTTTTTTTTGCTCTCCATTTGCTTGGTAAATCTTCCTCCATCCCTTTATTTTGAGCCTTTGTGTATCCTTGCATGTGAGATGGGTTTCCTGGATACAGCACACAGATGGGTTTTGGCTTTTTATCCAATTTGCCAGTCTGTGTCTTTTGATTGGTGCATTTAGCCCATTTACATTTAGGGTTAATATTGTTATGTGTGAATTTGATACTGCCATTTTGATGCTAGCTGGCTGTTTTGCTCATTAGTTGATGCAGATTCTTCATTTTGTTGATGCTCTTTAGCATTTGGTATGTTTTTGGAATGGCTGGTACTGGTTGTTCCTTTCTATGTGTAGTGCCTCTTTCAGGAGCTCTTGTAAAGCAGGCCTGGTGGTGACAAAATCTCTGAGTACTTGCTTGTTTGCAAAGGATTTTATTTTTCCTTCACTTATGAAGCTCAGTTTGGCTGGATATGAAATTCTGGGTTGAAAGTTCTTTTCTTTAAGGATGTTGAATATTGGCCCCACTCTCTTCTGGCTTGTAGGGTTTCTGCTGAGAGATCTGCTGTGAGTCTGATGGGCTTCCTTTGTGGGTAACCCAACCTTTCTCTGGCTGCCCTTAGCATTTTCTCCTTCATTTCAACCCTGGTGAATCTGACGATTATGTGCCTTGGGGTTGCTCTTCTTGAGGAATATCTTTGTGGTGTTCTCTGTATTTCCTGGACTTGAATATTGGCCTGCCTTGCTAGGTTGGGGAAGTTTTCCTGGATAATATCCTGAAGAGTATTTTCCAGCTTGGATTCATTCTCTTTGTCACATTCAGGTACACCTATCAAACGTAGATTAGGTCTCTTCACATAGTCCCACATTTCTTGGAGACTTTGTTCATTCCTTTTGTGCTTTTTCTCTAATCTTGCCTTCTCATTTTATTTCATTGAGTTGATCTTGACCTCTGATATCCTTTCTTCTGCTTGGTCAATTCAGCTGTTGAAACTTGTGCATGCTTCATGAAGTTCTCATGTTGTGTTTTTCAGCTCCATCAATTCACTCATATTCCTCTCTAAGTTGTCCATTCTTGTTATCATTTCCTCAAATCTTTTTTCAAGGTTCTTAGTTTCTTTGCATTGAGTTAGAACATGTTCTTTTAGCTCACAGAAGTTTCTCATTACCCACCTTCTGAAGTCTGATTCTGTCATTTCATCACACTCATTGTCCATCCAGCTTTGTTCCCTTGCTGGTGAGGAGTTGTGATCCCTTGTAGGAGGAGAGGTGTTCTGGTTTTGGGTGTTTTCCTCCTTTTCGTGCTGGTTTCTTCCCATCTTTGTGGATTTATCCACCTGTCGTCTGTGTAGTTGCTGATTTTCAGATTGGGTCTCTGAGTGACATCCAGGTTGTTGATGATGAAGTTATTTCTGTTTCTTAGTTTTCCTTCTAACAGTCTGGCCCTCTGCTGTAGGACTGCTGAGGTCCACTCCAGGCCCTGCTTGCCTGGGGATCACCTGCAGCAGCTGCAGAACAGTAAGGGTTGCTACCAGTTTCTTCTTCTGCTATCTTTGTCCCAGAATGATGCCCACCAAATGTCAGTCTGATCAGTCTTTGTGAGGTGACTCTTTGGATATATGGGGGTCAGGGAGCTGCTTGAGGAGACAGTCTGTTCTTTATAGGAGTTCAAGTGTTGAGCTGTGAGCTCCATTGTTCATTCAGAGCTGCTAGGCAGGTATTTAAGTCTGCTGCAGCAGAACTCATAAACCCCTTTTTTCCCCAGGTGCTCTGTCCCAGGGAGTTAGGGCTTTATTTATGAGTGTCCATTGTGCTGCTGCCTTTTTTTTTTTTTCAGGGCTGCCCTGCCAAGCAAGGAGGCAGCCTAGTCACTGTCTGCTTGCAGAGGCTTTGCTGAGCTCCGCCCTGCTGCAGTTGAACTTCCCTATAGTCCTGTTTATTTGGGTGTGTTTAGAACTGCCTCGGCAATGATGTCCCACCTCTCTAATGGCAAACTCTCTCTGTTGTGGCAGGGTGCCTCAGCAACGGCGGGTTGCCTCAGCAATTGCAGACTACCTCCGTAGGGGTGGAGTGCCTTGGCAGTGGCGGACGCCCCTCCCCCACTGAGCTGCACCATCCTGGGTTCAGCTGTGCTTGCCGTGAAACTCTCAACCCCCAGTGTTTCCAATTGCTGTTTTTTTTTTTTTAATTGTTGGGGTGGGACCCGCTGAGCCTGATCATCTGGCTCCCTGCCTCAGAGCCTTTTTTTTTTAAGTTGAACGGTTGACTGTCTCCTAGGTGTTCCAGTTGCCTGCTGAAAGGGTGCCAGGATCAGTATGATTTCCCATGCGGCAACCCACTGTGCCGGCTCAAACAACGGTGCTGCCTGGGAATCTTCTGGCCAGTTTAAAAGGGCAGCCAGACCAGTGTATTTTGTATGGAGAGCTGCTGCGCCACAGCGCCAGCAAAACAGCCACACCAGCTAAAACAGCCATGCTGGCCAAAACAGCCACCACGCTGGCAACCCGTAGGGCTCCTCTGCCTAGGAATCTCCTGGTCCATGGGCAATAAAGATCTGTCTGGAAATGCGGTGTCCACTCACCCTCTGTGCTTTCACTGGGAGCTGCAATCCTGAGCTGTTCCTAAAAGGGCCATCTTGGATCCTATCTTCAAAATGTGTTTTATGTTACATGCTTGTCTGTTCAATATGCATGTGTCAGACCACTTCATAAATATTCATAGCCCCTTCACTTGTTAAATATGTATGTTTAGCCAACTTGTATTCATATCCCACTGGAGCCCTGGGTACTACTGACAGTGGGAAACACATTTATTAACTTTCTTATGGATATGAGGACCATATATTTTGTAGTTAACACCAGTCTATTTCCTGATTCAAGTAAGAATATGATGGTTAGAGAAATGCCAGGAGAAACTTTGACTTACCTTTTTCTATAGCCTTTAGATGGCCATCTTGGAGGCCATAATTGCTAGGAAAAACTAAAACAGATGAACCATAGTCTAAAAAGCAGCATT
Source organism: Saguinus midas (assembly GCA_021498475.1). Classification (NCBI taxonomy): domain Eukaryota; kingdom Metazoa; phylum Chordata; class Mammalia; order Primates; family Cebidae; genus Saguinus; species Saguinus midas. Next base: position 495 of record JAKFGQ010000589.1, on the reverse strand, counting down.
GTAAAAACAGCAAGGAACTAATTTAACTTGGAATAAGATGTCATCATTTGCTCTGTTGTAAATTAGAATGGCTTCCTGAAGTGGGCACAAATTGAGTTCTTTTAACTTATTATATGACATGCCATTCCAGGTTTCTGCCCCAGTGGAAAAAAATCAGCAAATACTTTAAGAAACATAGCAAATATGTTAAGACTTTAGGCACTGTATTAACTTCTGTCCATGAGTTTGTTTCTATCAGGACCACTCATCCCACAGATGTGGTACTATATCCTTTTTGACTGGGATGTTAGGTCTTCCTAAAGAGTAAAAAGGAAAAAAAAAGAAAGAATCTAAACACAGACTTTCATTCCAAAGACACTCCAGATTAACCCCATTCAGCATGCAAGTACCAGATGAGAGAAGATGCCTGACATACCTGATGTCGTACATCTATGGAATGAGTCTTTGATGGGGGAAATTATAACAGTGAAACAGCAAAAGAACTAATACAACTAA
>JAKFGQ010000588.1:0-19103 GCA_021498475.1 Saguinus midas | reverse complement strand
ACTACACACAACCTACTGGAGACATAAAGACTATAGACCACATTTCTCACTTGGGCTGAAAGAAAAGAACGATATGCTAGAACATCTAGTGGATGTTCCATGGCTTTTCCCTGATACCAACCCTCTGTATGGTCCTGGGAGAGGCCCTGGCAATGTCCTCAGACTTCCATGTGTGAAAATAAGATTTCTTTGTATTGTTTTCTTAAATAACATTCCCTAAATTGTATCAGTTTCAAGCTCTACAAAATCTGGTGTCCAGTTTGAAAGTAAATTCAATCAAAAGAACTGCTTTTTATCTAAAGGCATCAATATCATTATACACATAGTATTTATTCTTGAAGAGGTAAACTTTATTAGATATCTATAGTCATTTGTAAAACTAATGTTTTGTGTTTGGTGTACCTGAGTGAATAGTGAATTGTTTCTAAGAACTTTAAAACTTTAAAACAAAGAACAAATGTTGAATCAGTACTTAATGAATCACAGAGGAGATACACAGAATACCTGAACAAAAGTGTAAATCCAAATTCAGCAAGACTGGCATGGAAGCAATAAAGAAGCGCTCACTGGCTTAGAAAGAAAGATGTCCTCACTTAAGATGAAGTTGTTCAGACATGCAACAGGAAAGCCACAGCAATAAAAGCTAGTGTTACCACTATAAACTGTCAAGGGGAGATGAGGCAGGTTAACCAATGAACTTAGATCTCATAAACAGATGGGTGAACAGGTTCATAATGAACATACCTGACATATTTCTGAACCCACTAGGCAAGACACCCATCCTCAGAAACAAAAGGGCATCAGACTAATTTAGCTTGATTCCATTAGGACATGTAATTTATCTAATCCTTCTTGTTCTAATTCCATGTTCACCAAATAAACTTTTTATTGCAACTTGGCTTCCTAAATGATCCTGACCCCATGGGATGCCAATATTCTGATCCTTGTGATTGCATCATACATTTGCAGATCAATAAAAGGGGAGTCCAGTTTCTACATCAATCACATTAGCTTGCTTAATAGGACTGGATTCTGAAATAGGAATCCAATTTCATTTGCTCTTGAGTCACTGAGGCCAATGGCCAGACCCTGAATGGTGATTAATGCAAGAAGGGACCTCTTGAGGAAACATCATGCCAGCCTTTCCTTTCAAGGTGCCAGTCCCTGTGTGACTAGTTTAACTTCCAATCTGTATTTTAATTATCTTCACTAGACATTGTCAGCAACTCTGTCAAACAACAAAATGTCTAAAGTAAATATAAACAAGATGTACATAAAATGAAAACATGTAAATCTTTTATATTCCTTTTTTCAAACATAAACTTATGCCACATTATATTTCTTAAGTATCAATTTATTCCAGATAACACTTTCTGAGCTTCTAAGCTTTTTAAAATTATTTTTACCTATGTGATTGATTATTTAGGTTTAGCGATCCGGTCTGGTACATCTCTTCCAACTGTTTCCTGTTTCCAAAGTATAAAGCAAGGTCTGTGGCAATGATGGCTTTGCGGATGATCTCATGGAGCTCAGGGTGGAGAAGATATTATGCCCTTCCAACTATGGAAAAAATACAAATAAAAACCACCAATAACAAGCACAAGCTCTAATCTTATGACATTTTCAGTTATTTGATACAATATAGTCAGTCAATGACATTTGGCACACTAATGAAAGGTTTGGGGTAAACAAAAGAATAGTTTGAAATGACTAACAAAATAGTATTTTGGCTACAGAAACAATGAAGTTACCACTTAAAGCAACTATTTCAACTACAATCACATCATTTACTACCACAAAACCGCAGTGATTTAAATATACCTAGTTCTTGTACATTTCTAATAAAGAACTTGAAAATGTAAAATATTTAAGTTAAAGACTTTTCCTCTTAAGCTAATTAAAAACTTCAGTAATTTTTGTATTAAACTAGAACCTTAATGGGCTTAAAAAGCCAGCTGTATCTTTGTCCACTTCAGGTTGTAACATATCAAAGCATGCCTAATGAATAGTAATATATTTCTCTGTATCCTACAAGAAAATGTCCTACAACCTCAATATAATGTGTATTCAAACACATCAAAAACTCTAAGCAAAAATACCTTTCCATAAAACACAAATTATTGAAGGCACAACAACTCTAGGATCATCTTCTATTCTCAAGGGAGGTGAAAATAGCAGATCATTACCCAAAACAAGACCAGAACATTGGTAATCTGGATTCTATTGGCTCAGAATATTCTTCTGGGTATTAATCTTTTAAAAATTTATAATAATTTCTTCCTCTGAAGATTTTAAAGTTTTGATTTGTAATTGAGAAAAAAAGGCTTTTGTTGAAACTAAAAAGTTTGAGATAATTAAGATGCATTCAATTTGTAGATTCATCAATCAATATTATTTTACTATTAGTCAATATAGTACTACTCTAAGTTGATTTTTAATTAATTTCACTTTTCTTAATATACATTTATTGACTTAAAATATAGTAAAAACTTAAAATGATTGAAGTATATTTCTTTACAAAATTAGACATCTCACTAAGACACTGTCTCTTCATATTCTTAAATGAAACTGTACATGCACCATTTGTTTTCAATTACTAGAACAATCCTATATTATTTGCTCTTAAAGTCTTAGAAGCATTTGAATTATCATATGATAAATGCAACAAATGGACTCAGTTCTAGTTATTTTTCTGGCAATAAGAGTAGTAAGGCCTTATAACTGTAGGAAGTTCTGCAGCTTATAAAGCACTTTCAAACACATGCCTTCACTTTCAAATTATAATACTTGTATTAGTTCAGAGTTCCCACATGGACGCTGTGAGTTGAGCTGTTTGAGCACAGGCTGGTTAGCGACCAATGGGGACAACAAGAGGGGAGTCAAGCTTTGGGCTGGTGGCTGAACCCAATTATCAACCAACCTCAACTCTCCTCATTTTTGTTGTAGAAGTCAGAAGAAGGAAATATTTACTCTGATTCATGCTGTGGTATCTGCTTTCTTCTGATGTGACCATCACCTCTGCATCAACACTTAATGCCTGTGACCTGCATTTCCCACTTCATGTTTCAGTATGTCTGGCTGGTGCTCATGTACATATCTGCTTTCTGCAGGTCATGTGAAGGGAATCACAGTTGATACATTTTCATGCTTTGTATTTGCATACTCTACTCTCTTTATCACCAATAATTACCACCATAACCTGTTAAATTATAGTACATAAAAATTTGAGTCTGCTGTTGAAATTTTAAAAAATTTCTAAAATAAGGACTCCTTAGCCTAGGCTCTATAAATTCTGTTGGGGACAAAAGAGTTATAAGCTCACTTTAATTCTACATAATACACTGAGTGTGTCACCTGTAAGCTCATGTTTTTATCAGACTCCCAAAAGTGTTGACTGACCCAAAACTAAGATTCATTTTAAATAATTTATGCTATTTCAGAGTCATTACTTTTCAGCATTAAAGGAAACTAGGTGAAGAAGCTCAGTAGAGGACTTTTATGATAAAAGGCATAACTCATTTGCTGTCTCCTTCAATATTTTACAAGAGTAAAGGGAATGAATGAATAAACAAAAATAAATGCCTCCCTTTTCTTTAAGAGAATCTAGCATTTGCTGCCACCCAAGCTAAAGAAAATAAGGCAGGGAGATACAAGCAATGAAGCATAGTAGATAAACAGCATCTTCTTTAAACCTCCAATCTCACATTTGTTAACACATAATAAAGCCTTATAATATGATGTAATACTCTTATACACCAATTGATAATTTTATTATAGTTAAGTAGTTTGAAGTCCATGTTAATTCAAGCTATTTGATTCCATTTTGCATTCATCAAGCATGGAATAGTAAACTTTTTATTCCCAGGAATGTTTTTAAAACTTAATAGGGGTGAACAGCATGTAATTCTCATCTCTGTGAAAGCACACAGGTAGGCTCTGGTTGTAAATGCTGTGGCTGAGATCTGATGTTAGAGAATGGAAACAATGTAGAAATTGGTGCCAATACTTAAAGATGACACAGGGATCCCTTAAACAGATGATCATCAAAATCCCTTCCAGCCCTTAATCATGGGGATCCCAAAGGCTCTGAGTATTCTGTCCACTGCTGGGGAATTAGGAGCCACTGCTTTCTTGCCACAGCTCTCTTTCCCATCACAATGAAGAACATACAATATGACTTTCTTTTTTGGCATATATTTAATCTGTAGTGCTCCATTTTGTGTAAGGACATTAATAGTTTGGTAATTACTATATATAAAGTCCCAAACAGTATAAGTTTCATTTTTTAAGGAGTTGACAGTTTGGTGGAATACATCTGGGCATAAAAGCATGTAATTAAAATAGAGTTCAATGCCTCTATGATTGAGCTAAATACATTACTATGGAAGAAGTTCTTTATTTACATGGAAGGCTTTTCCTTGGTGAGGATGTGAATTCTGAAAGACAAGTAGAGGTAGGAGGAGCAGTATGTGACATGGAGCAGCTGGGATCACAGAAATAGTGTTATTTGGAAGGAACTATAGAAAATCCATACAGCTAAGCAAACTGAGTAGAGAAACAGGGAGTATTAACCTCAAATAGTTTTTTAGTGGCTTGATTATGGAACTGAAATATCATCTTGAAGGTATTATGAGCTGTTGACAATTTTAAGTTAGGTGGCGATATGATGAGATTTGTGTTTCAGAGCTATCATTCTAGCAACAATGTAGACTGGAGGTAGCCCAGAACCAAGGCAGGAAGACAGACAGATCTCCTCAGACAGTTTAAAACATATTATTATTAATCACAAATATTGCCTCAAAACGTCCTATGATGCTAGGCCCTATAAAGGAGATTCTTATAGAAAGACCCTGAAGCTCAAATTTCTATGCCTGCATGACAACCAGTCCAGGCCTTGATCTTCAGCAATCCTGCCCCACTGTGTCAAGCACTGCTATAGGAAGCCAGAGGTATGGGCTGAATCATTTAGGTGCTTTAGGAAAAATAAGTCAATGATGCAACTAAGTGCATCAAGCACTCAAGATGGCAATGCCTTTAAAATACATAGAATACTGATTTTGATATTTAATTACCTAGTACATAAAACCACCTGTTAGGAAACATTACAGTTTGATAATTAAGAGCACAGATTTTGTAGTCACATAATTCTAGTTTTTAATGTCATTCTGTATTAGTTATGTGACAAATAGATTACTTAAACTCTTTGATGCATATTACTCTCATTTGTAAAATGAAAATAATAATACCTATCTTATGGGGATATAATAAAAATAAGCTGTATTAAAATATGTGCAAAATACTTAAGTTTCTGGTTCACTGTAAGCACCCAATATATGATAAAATGACTATTATAACAATGATGATGATGATGATGATGATGATAAAATCTACCAGTGTAACTTCCACAGTCAGAATTAAGGGAAAGAGAGATGAACAAATATATGCCTAGAAATGAATCTGATAGCCAAATACCTCTTCCATGCAGAACATATCTGTAGAAAAGGACAGACTCAAACTAGCCACTATGTCATATATTTTAGATTATTAGCATGGGTAGTGTTGAATATAAGTACAATAATTTTGCTGTAATTGTAATACATAACAGTAAATTATATATAGTGCAGACAAATTGGAAGAACTCTCTAGCTGAGTCACAGAAATAGTACTGCTATACAGACTAGTAAGAAGCCATGGGATCCCAAAATGTGGGTATAAATAGATAATTTTCAGAAACATGACCCTATTTCAAAAGCAACAGATAATTTAAAATTAGTGGAATTTTAAAAAATAGTCTTAATAATGAGAATAATCATTCCTAATTGGTCTAATTTCTAAAATTTTGGCTATTTTCAAAGTCAAAATGGGGTACTCACAGAAGGCAAAAGAAAGAAGTATAGTTTCAATATTCAAAATAATCATTAATATCGAGTAAACAGAATAAACTGATTTAATATTCCAGCAATAGTGGTTCTATCACAATTACTAATTGTAAGCTAGTCAGTTTTAGGCAAGAAAACAAAGCTAACCTACTTTCTTGGATGTAACTGTTCCCATAAACAATCTCCTCACCTGAAGGCATTCAATTTCCCTTCCCCTGCTCAGCATCTCAGCTCTCTGCCCCACCCGACATAGCTACTCACTTTCCTTACCTTACATAAAGCTTCACTTTCAGGACTCCCAGTGCAGGTTCCGCCCACTCTGCCCTTCTCCCCATGCTCTACCTTCACACTTCCCCTGTGCCCATGCCCCTGTCAACAGCCCCAGAGGTGGGCCTGTGAGTCTGCAAGTTAATAAGGGGCAATGATTCTTCTTATCACCTTCTAACTCAGAAGAGGTGGGAAGCCAAACTCACAAACAGAAAATTTCAATGTTAAAAAAAAAAACACAAACAACCACTAAGATGTATGAGCCTGAGGTGCTCTGCACTGTGTAAAATGGGGCAGTGATGCACCCTAGCGATGTGGGGATGCACTCAAAGAATTTTACTGGATGAGGTCATACCTGAGTGGGTGGCCACAGAAAGGGTGTGGGGGAAGCACATGTGGAGGAAACCCGGCCAGTGGTACAGAGTTAAGATACAATCTGAAACTATAGAAGCAGAGTAGATACTGTGGTCCTGGAACAGGCAGGAGCCCAGGATGGCCCACATGCTGTCCCGCTCCTGTGGACACAGAGGGTAGCTAGTCAGAACCCGGGGCAGGGGAGGAAGTAATGCTGGAGATGGCTCAGGGAATGCCTGACGAGAGCAGGGTCATGTCAGGGGCTCCCTCATAAGGACCCAGGCCAGCACCCCTGAGAGCCCACCAAGGTGAAGAGGGCCCCAGTGCTCGGCACCCCCAGACTCAGTAAATGCCAGCAGCCCTGGCTTTGCCTCGGCGCCCGCTTTGACCATGCCAGGACTTTGCTGCAGCAAGCGTGGGCTCCACCTCATACCAGCAGTGTGGCTACGGCGTGGGCTGGGAGCAGAGGCCTCTGCCTCTGTGAACACAGCACACACAGGGCGAGGCTGCACAGTGGGCAGAGCCCAGGTTCCCCACCCCAGCCTGTACCATTGGGTCTGCGTGACTCCTCTGATTCCCAGTCACGCTGGGCCCAGGGAAACGACAGCAGGCAGGCCCAAAGCTGTGTGAGTCCCTCTTCCTGGGACTTCTGTCTGGCCTCTGAGCAGACTGCTCAGGACACAGACAGGAGCCGAGGACCTGAAGGAGGAGGAGACACGATGTGCCCCAGGAAGCTGCTGCATCCCAATGGGACCAGGAACCCGCCGCTCTGTCCACCGGCTCAGGGCTCTTGGGAAGATTGGGTCCTGCTGAGTCAGGGAGACATGCACTGCCTCCTGAGTCGGGTGCCCTGGGAGACGTGCACTGCCTCCTGAGTCGGGGTCCCAGGAGACACACTGCCTCCTGAGTCGGGGTCCCAGGAGACACACTGCCTCCTGAGTCGGGGCCCCAGGAGACACACACTGCCTCTTAAGTCGGGGCCCCAGGAGACACACACTGCCTCTTAAGTCGGGGCCCCAGGAGATGCGCACTGCCTGCTGAGTCAGGGAGACATGCACTGCCTCCTGAGTCGGGGCCCCAAGAGAAACGCACTGTCTCCTGAGTCGGGTGCCCTGGGAGACGCGCTGCCTGCTGAGTCGGGGCCCCAGGAGACACACAATGCCTGCTGAGTCGGGGCCCCAAGAGAAACGCACTGTCTCCTGAGTCGGGGCCCCAGGAGACACACACTGCCTCCTGAGTCGGGGGCCCCGGGAGACGCGAGCTGCCTGCTGAGTCAGGGGCCCCGGGAGACGTGCACCGCCTGCTCAGTCAGGGGCCCCGAGAGACAGGCACTGTCTCCTGAGTCAGGGCCCTGGGAGACGTGCACTGCCTCCTGATTCAGGGGCCCCAGAAGACACACACTGCCTCTTAAGTCGGGGGCCCCAGGAGACACACAATGCCTGCTGAGTCAGGGAGACATGCACTGCCTCCTGAGTCGGGGGTCCCAGGAGACACACACTGCCTCCTGAGTCGGGTGCCCTGGGAGACGCGCGCTGCCTGCTGAGTCGGGGGCCCCAAGAGAAACGCACTGTCTCCTGAGTCGGGGGCCCCAGGAGACACACACTCCCTCCTGAGTTGGGGGCCCCAGGAGATGCGCACTGCCTGCTGAGTTGGAGGCCCCAGGAGATGCGTGCTGCCTGCTGAGTCAGGGGCCCGGAAAGACAAACACTGTCTTCTGAGTCGGGGCCGTGGGAGATACACACCACCTCCTGAGTCAGGGGCCCCGGCAGGAGCCTGCATGTCACTCTGTACATCCTGCGGAAGATCTGGCCCTCAGGTAACTTATGGGCAGAGTGCCCCAGTCAGAGGAGTCTTGCAGTGATGGACGCGCTTCCCAGTGCCACCCCTGCTCAGCCCCCAGAAGCTGGCCGCACAGGCCCACCCACCAGTCACCCAGGCTGAGAGGAAGGACCAGAGGCCCCCCTCCCAAGGTCTCCCCAGTGGAAAGCCCAGCAAGGTTCCGAGGAGAAGCACAGTACAAAGCCACTCCAGCATGGGCAGCTGGGACCACCAAACGCTTAAGGAAATAATCCAAAAAGGAAGAGTAAGGTCCAACACTGACAGAAAAACAGCAACTCAGAGCAGCAGAAAACAGAGTTCAGCGGGAGAAGAAAACTCCAAAAAGCACCATTATTAACATCAAAGACACAGTGAGCCCACTGCACTTGGAAACACTGACAGGATTTCTATATGAAAGAAGACTTAGGGGAACAACAGAAACAGACTCTCGGGAAATGAAGAGTATGGCAACAAATGAAATAAGAATAGGTCAACAAAGCTGAGGAAATACAGAAGGCAGAACAAAAACAAGGAAAATAGAATTGAAAGATTAAAGAGGGAGAAAACTATTAGAAAATCCAACACTCAAATAAGTTTCAGAAAGAAGACACAGAAAATCAAGGAGAGGAAATAGTGAACACCAGAGCTGAGAAAGCTCTAAAGAGCGGAAGGGTGTGAGCGCCAGAGGAAAGGCCCAGAGTGCCCAGTGCAGCCCCTGGCCAGAGTGTGTGGGCACCCTGAGGATGCTGGGGACCAGGGAGGCTCTCAGGCTTTCAGAAAGAAGCAAGTCTGGGGCAGAACTGGACCTGCAGAACGCACTCTCCTCCACTGGCTGTGGTTGCCAGCCCCACCTGCAGAGCCAGGGGCAGCTCTGGAGGTCACAGGCCTGCAGACAGTGCTGCCCTGCCAGGCGGAGGCGGCTCACCACCTTCCACTCTGTGGACCTGGCTGCTTCAGCCTGCCCCTGAAGCTGCTTGTGGGAGGAAGAATGAGGCTGCAAAGGCTCCCAAAGTCCCACCCTGGACTCCCGATCTCAGATGGGCTGGGCAGTTCATCACCAGGCCCCCTCAGGACAATGCCCTCCGATCTTGGACCACAGCATCTGAGGGCGACCTCATTCCAGCCATAGCTGCCCTTCCACTGGGACCAATCACTTGGCCTACAGACCTGCCCAGGGAGAAGGCTTCCCACAGTGGGGGACAGGAACAGCTTCAGAACAGCACAGAACCAGGGGATGGCATTCCCCTTTCCCAGGCTGAATGCTGGTGGTGTAGGCTGGGCACAGTGAGCTCCAAGATCAACCCACCGGCCTAGAAGCTCCGCAGGCAAGGACTGTCTTTTTGCTTACCTACATGGGGCTTCATGAGCGGACTTAGAGCAACTGTGTTTAATGGTAATTTGATGGATGAAAGGTGGTAATTTCTACAAAAAGAACATTAAAAGCCTAGCTCATGGTTGCCCACACACTCTGGCCCTCTGGAAAGGACGTGGGTTTGGACACTGGGTGTCTGGTGTGTGAGTGGAGATCAAAGAGCACCGTGTGTCCCGAGGAGTGGGGATCCTGGGGTGAGTGAGGTCATGGGGCACCTCGCATCCTCTGAGGCAGGCCGGCGTCTCCAGGGCCCCCAGCACCTCCCAGGACCCAGAAGGCATCGTGCGGCTGGGAAGGAGGGCCCGAGTGTGACTAACAGGCACAGGTAGAGACAGGCGAGTCTCTGGAATGAGCAAGCGTCTAACCAGCTGCTGAACCCACAGGCAACATTTAGGATTTGCTAGAGCTGCTGACAGCAGAGAGGACAAGCTCAGATTTGTTCCGGCTGAAAGGGCTCCTCAGCTGCTGCCTCTTAAAAATCCTCACTGACGCTTCCGCTAGCTTCTGTGCTGAAAAACAATGTGATGTGATACATGTCATTCGTATACAACAAATATGTGGATATGAAAATGTGAGTGTGTGCACATGTGCATGAGCAGGCATACATACATGTGGCTATGGCTGTGTGCGTGTGAGGATCATCCCTAGTCCTCCTAGGCAGTCGGGGTGGGAGGTGGGAGGCAGCACCATCCCTGACACCCACCGGGCCCCTCTGCTGGCCATCAGCCCATGGTTGCCGAGGGCAAGGCAGCTGCACAGGGCTGGCGGGTCCCTGCTGCCGTGTGGTATGTGACCCACACCAGCAGGGCCACAGGTATCTGTGATGTCTTTCTCTGAACCAACCACTTTAGAAAATGTACCTCTGTACCTTTCATGAAAGGCCTATAGGAAAAGCACTTCACACTCAGGAGGAGCAGAGATTAAAAGGAGAAATGGGTTCCATCCAAGGCAGGAAGCCTTTCTCATCTCCCCATTTGCTCCTCAGCCCTCAAGAGCTATGCAGAGAGGAAGATGACAGGAAGGCCTCTGACCTCAGCACTGTAGTGTCTCCTCCCTGGGGAGTGGGGTGGCCGTGTCTGCCTGGTGTCCAAGACACTTTCCTCAGGGGAGGGGTCTGCAGCCTGCCAGGGCCCCTGTTGTCCCACCCACAGGCCAGATGGGCTGCCTGCTGTGGCCCCAGGATAATTAAGCACAAGCCGTGACATATGTGCCCCCACTCAGGACAACAGTGAGCTGCAAATACGATGCTTCCCTGAGGTTTCCCGCTGCAGGCTACAACAGGAAACTGACCCTGAGAACACTGACCCCTGAGAAACTGAAGCTACAACGGGAAACTGAGGCATTGCAACGAGACCCTGAAAACACTGCATCTGCCAAGAGCCTGGCAAGGTGGGGGTGGGGTGGGGGGCAGGCCACCCCTGCTGAGGCTGGGTGGGGAAGGGGCAGGGACGCCGCAGGAAGGAGGAGCTCTGGAAGAGAAAGCTTGGAAGGACATGTGCTGAGTACAGAGTAGAACAGCCTGACCTGTGCCCTGGCCAGGCAGAAGACCTTGTCCGCATAGTCAGTCGAGCCACCTCTCTCCTGAGAAGCTCAGGGAGACAGCCCAGCCTCCAAACATCCCTCCCCCAACCACTGGGCCTGACCGAGTCCTTTGCAAAAACGCCCGCATCACCCAGCTTCCCTGTCACTGCACACTCCAAGGCCCTCTCCCAGGTCCTCCCAGCAGATCCACTGGTTCCCAAATCCTGACCACAGCTGCTGCTTGGCCTGAACAAGGCCTGGCAGGTCGGCAAGAGTGGGCAGTACGTACTGTAAGCCCAGCCCCAGAAGGCCGTGCTGAGAGGTGAGGGTGATCTGCTGGCATCTCCCAGCACAGCCCTCTAAACACACACTGGCTTGATTCCCATGAGTTAGCCACAGAGGCCGTTCTTTGCACAGCTGCTTTTTCCAAACAAGATGGTGGGGACGAGAAGCTTTGACTTTGATGTAAAAGGTATCAATGACAAACATCTTTTCTTAAATTGTAAAAATAAACCCTAAGCATTCCGGCCGACACAAATCTGACACATGCCTGGCCACACTGCCAACAACTGCAGAATATAACACTTTAGGTGCCAAAAGGCCCAGCAGAGAGCAGAATGCTGTCTCTGAGAGCGGAGCCATGTGGCACATTGTGGGCTCCTGCGTGGGCAGCCAGGGGCCGGGGCAAGCCGATCTTCCCACACCCTCCGCTGATGCTGGAAGCCACAGCTACAACTCCCCCAAATTTAAGCCTTTTCTTAAATTGTAAAAATTTAAGAAAACAGGACCAACCTGCCTCATGAGGCATTCCAGACCCTGCAGGGTCAGGTACCAGCCACAACAGCTCAGCAATTCTGGACATTCTGCCATGCATGGCCTCTTCTGCTGTGCCTGCTCTCCAGAGGCCCTTCTCCATGATGACAAGGTGTGGCCTCTGCTGCTGGCCCCAGTTCCCCATCTCCCAGCAGATACACATTGAAGCCTATCTGGCACCTCATCCAGCCTTGGTCTTGGCAAGCTCCTGACCTGCCTGGAGTGTACTTCTGGGCCATTCCTTCTGTCTCTGAGGCCCCCAGGCCTGCTGTGCTGTGTGGTAAGGGTCTTCCTCACCAGGCAGGGCTGCTCCTGCAAGTTGGGGTGTGTGGGAGGCATGTTTTGTTCATTTCTGCAAGGGAAAAGCCAACTCCAGCTTCAGAGGGGCTCCCAGCGCCGATGCCTGACGAGCAGGAGGTGGGGCCAGCCCCTCTGCCACACTCCTCCTTCCCTCCCAAGCCCAGCAGCCATGCTGCCTTCCAGCCACACTCCTCTCCTTTACAGCCTCGATTGCCTCTCATCCTCCTAGGAAAGAGACTGCACACTCACCATGCCCCACCTCCAGCTTCTCCCACCACAACCACCCTCACACACAGCTTCCCCACCCCCATCAACTTGAAGATGCATTGAGGTGAACTCCTGCCCAGCAGACACCCACTGTCACGGCACCACGTGCACCTTACAGGCTGCTATGACACAGCCACGCCTCTATGTGAAGAATGTCCCCGAGGTCCTCAAGACACGGAAGATGCTAATGAAGATGGAGGGTGCACTGGTGCCCACTATTACTCCATCTGTCTCCATGCTCGGCCCTGAGGAGGCCCACAGCACACACTCAGTATCTCAACACTTGAACGGCTGAATAGACACAAACCAAACCACTCAGAATTCGGCAGGTCCCAGAGAGGGCGATTTGTAAGGCATAGCCCGTGCATGAAGAAGGCTTCAGAGACACTGGAGGAACCTCAAATCTAGAAGGGATCACAGCGGCCATGTAAAGAGCACTTCCCAGGCCAGGGCTGGACAAAAGGCATCCCTTTTCCTGCCCTACTCACGGCAACCCTGAGAAAGAGGGGTTATCCATGGGTGAAAACGGGAACCCCAGCGAGTGGGTGTGATGCAGCAGAGGCTGCTGCCACAGTGGGGCCCAAGGGCACACACCAAAGGTGTGTGGTGGGGGGAAGGCGCTCTCCCACCACCACTACCCCCATCTCACTGCAGGGCTGCTTGATGTCCCCTGGAGCTGTCTCGGTCCCCTGTTCTCAGTTCCTCTGACCACCAGGAGAAAGCCTGGATGCCCAGGGCCCGGCCTGCTGCAGACACTCAGAGAAGAGGAGTGGCCAATGCAAGTAAGCCATGGGCCTCCTGACACCACCCTGTGCCCACAGCCACCGCCTCCTACAAGGGATTCCAGCAGAACACTTGGGTTGCCGCCTCACAGCCACTTTCAATCCACACTGGAAGTGGCAGCGCCAACATAGGCACCAAAGCAGAGCCAGGAGTTCCAGCTGTGTCTCCCTGGAGACCTCTTGCCTGAGGATCCTGATGGGTCCACAAGGCAGGGGGAGAGGAAGTGAGCTCCAGAAAAGCAGCCTGGCCTGCTGCCCCTGCTCTAGGGGCACTGTGTGCAAGCAGGAACTGGGGTGAGGGTGCCCCAGGACAGCCTGATGACAGAGAGTCGGCAGCATGTTGGAAGCACGGCTCAAGGGCTGCTGGATACACCTGGCTGCTGCACTGTCTGGGCTGTTCTGAACCGGTGCAGCCCTCTTGGCACAGCACTGTCGTGCAGCCCCTGAGGCTGCAGAGCCGGCTCTAGTTTGACCCCGTGACAGAGGACCCACTCCCTTCTGAGCGTCAGGGACACTGAGAGGCCCCTGCTGTCAGCGCTGGCTGGAGAAATGCTGCTGAATAAAGGCCCATACCACCAGAGATGAGTGTCTCTGCAGAGAGGAATCTATGTGAGTAGGAAGTGACTTGTTTTAAAAAAGCCCTTACAGGAAGGCAGCAGAGGAGCAAGTTAACTCCAGTCACCAACAGGGGAGCGCCCAGAGAAGGCCTCAGGCTAGAGCGAGGGGACAGGAGGCCAGCGGTGGATGTGTCTCCCACACTTCCCTCCTCTGGAGAGGGCACACCTGAGCATGGGCACCTCAGTGCTGGGGGACACACCTGAGCATGCATACCTCCCTACTGGGGGACACACCTGAGCATGCCCACCTCCTCCCCAGGAGACACACCTGAGTGTGCCCACTTCCTCCCCAGGGGACACGTCTGAGCATGCCCACCTCCTCCCAAGGGACACACCTGAGCATGGGCACCTCAGTGCTGGGGACACACCTGAGCATGCCCACCTCCTCCCTGGGGGACATACCTAAACATGCCCACCTCCTCCCCAAGGGACACACCTGAGCGTGCCCACCTCCTTCCCAGAAGACACACCTGAGCGTGCCCACTTCCTCCCAGGGGACACACCTGAGCGTGCCCACCTCCTTCCCAGAAGACACACCTGAGCGTGCCCACCTCCTCCCTGGGGGACACACCTGAGCGTGTCCACCTCTTCCCTGAGGGACATACCCGAGCATGCCCACCTCCTCCCTGGGAGACATACCTGAGCATGTCCACCTCCTCCCTGGAGAACAGGAAGCTTTGCTCGGGAGAGCTGGACTGAGACTTTAACATCTTCAGCTCCATCTTGAGCTAGAAGAAAGCAAAGGACAGAGGGTCAGCACACGCGGGCAGCCCCAGGCATGTGGGGAAGCCCCACCCCTTGCTGCACCCAGCCCAGGCCCTGAGACCACACCCTGGCAGCACCCCCGCCCTGGGCTGGGAGCTGCAGGAGAGGCACACTCTAACTTTGCAAACTCAAGTTCTTTCACTTTTTTGGTGCTTCTGTCTCCCACTCCAAAGCCTGGCTCACCCCATCATGAAGGGAAGAAGAAGGGCAGCATGGACCCAGGGAGGGGAGGACAGGTGACAGCAGGGACCAGAGCAGCCAGAGGCCCCCATCAGTGAGGCTGCAAAGCCTGCTAGACCCCAGTGTAGGGTGACTCAAGGGGGACAACACCCACTGGGCTGGGGGATAACAGGGGCTGGAAAAACGGGCACTGGAGGGAAGGGTGCGCAGTGTGCAAGGGGGCGGGATATGCCAATTACCCTGATCTAATCCATATATTACATGTACTAAATCATCACTATGTACTCCATAAATATGTATGATTATCATGCATCCATTAACAAGATACATCCACAGTCCAGACAACAAACATGGAAGGCCATGCCCTGAGCAGCCTCTCCCCGACTTCCAACCCCAGCCACCCACTTCCAACTCTCAGCCAACCAGCGTTCTGATGTTTGAGCGTATGTTCCTTCCGCAGGCTGCTGGTGCACATGCGCACATGCCAGCAGCATGTCTATGTTTTTCCTCCTACCCTACTTTATCTTTTTCTTTTTAAAAAATAAAAATGGTAAGATGTCCTACACATCAGATCCCACAGTCCACAGAGTCCCACATAACCCCACTCACTCCTGGACACCAGATCCCACAGTCCACAGAGTCCCACATAACCCCACTCACTGCTCGACACCAGACCCCACAGTCCACAGAATCCCACATAACCCCACTCACTCCTGGACATCAGACCCCACAGTCCACAGAGTCCTCCAACCACACTCACTCCTGGACACCAGATCCCACAGTCCACAGAGTCCCACATAACCCCACTCACTCCTGGACACCAGATCCCACAGTCCACAGAGTCCCACATAACCCCACTCACTCCTGGACACCAGATCCCACAGTCCACAGAGTCCCACATAACCCACTCACTGAAAGCAGGAGCACCTTTCAGGCCTGCCCTGAGCTGTCTTGGATGAAGGCAGAGGAATGGAAACTGAGTTTCAGGCCTGCCATTAAACAATACAGTTATGATGGGATCCCCTGCAAATTACATCAGCAACAAAAGCTCACAGCAGAACACAGGGAGAAAAATAAACAAAACAACAACCCCCAGTATTTCTACAGCCTAAAGAGAAACATGGTTTTACTCCAATTTCAAAACCCAGACCTAGGATAGGCCTGTTCTGGAACCCCCACAGCCTGCTTCTTTTCCCTCCATTTAGCGAAGTGTCTCATCTCCATCTCCACCTGCCTACCTACCTACCTACCTACCTACCTCCTTCCCTCCACCGAGCTCTGCTGGCAAATCCACCCTGGTGAAACCCCCTTCCCCAGTGACTGTGTCTGCCTTCCACCCAGCCTGGCTCCACGTTCACACCATGAGCTTCAGCAGGACTGCTGGAGCCCTCACAGGGCCAGTCCTCTGCCTCATGCCCACTATGGGAAGAGACAGGAAGCTCTGGCCACCTGCTGGCCCTGGCCCCTTTCCATCCCCTCAACTGCCCCAGCTCTATGTCCTGCCTGTCCCTACAGCAAGGCTCTCATCAGCATAAACCGCTCTCCCACTCCCCATTGGGTAAAATGAGTCTCCCTCCCAGCTCCAGGCCAGGCCCCTGAGCAGGCCCTTCTGTGCCAGCCGCCAAGCCCAGAGCAATCCTGCACTCCCCTTCTGGGTCCTCTCTGTGGTCTGACTGTCCCCTGAAAACATTTCCTTCTCCAGGGCTCTGTGAATGGACCTGCCCTCCACGGAGTCCCCAGCTCATGGCTGCTCCCCAAGACTAGACGCCAGGATACTGGAATGCCCCAAAGAGGCTTGAGCCTCCGATTCTGACTTCTCTGCTACCTACTCACTCCTGACAACAGAAATACCATGCAGAGTGGATGGGCACCTCTGTCCCCAGAGCACTGACTCAAGGCCTCCAGGCCTGTGCATCCAACATGTGGCAGGCATGAGACCCCGACGCTTCACCCACAGTCTACCATCCATACCATGGGCCCACCCAGGGTGGAACACCAAAGCTGTCCTCAGTTCCGGCTGCATGTTCTCTACCTCACCTGCGGTCTACCGTCATTGCAACAGGCTTGGACCACACCTCCCCACACCACTGAGGGCCTAAGCCCAGGGCCCCTGTGCCTCCCACCCCAGCCAGCCCCAGACCTGCCAGTTCCCATCCACTGCGGCCCTGCACAGAGCAGCCAGGTGGCCTTTACAAATGGACACCAAGCTGTGTCACCACCTCCTCCAACCATGAAACCACAACCCTGCTGTGACCACACAGGTCCCACAGGTCAGATTACCAACCACCGCAGGCCTCACTTCTGTCCTCGCTGTCGGGTCCCAGGACCTGGGATCTGCTGAGCTGCCTGCCCCACCATTTCCACCAACAACAGTAGGGTCCCCTGGGCTCGGCTCAGGACACTGCAGAGCGGCCCCGGGTGACTGTGGCTCCTGAACTCACTACCATCTAAAGTTCTGTCCTTCACTCTCCTGTGGGCCACTAGCTACCCCACTGGACAACAGTGTGCCTCCAGGGAGGCAGGTGCCTATGTCACTGGCTATGGCATCCCCAGCACCAAGAGGAATGTCCTCAAGCAGCTGCTGAGTGAACAGCGACTGTTCTGGAACCTCACAACAACTGTCACCAGCCCACCGGGCCTTGGTCCTGCAGATGCTGGCTCTGCCCAGACCCGCACGGTGCCCTGCTGCTGCCTCTTTGCACCAGTGGGTAACTTCTTCCAGGGTCTCAGCAGACAACCTCACCATCTCCAGCTTAGGCCCTGGTGCCCACACCTCCCAAGAGGGTGATTTCCAACTCTATCCAACCCTGTCCCATGGGAAGGGCCTGCAACCATGGCCACAGCCACAGCCACCAAAGGCTGTGCAGCCAGCACATGAGTCTGTCAAGAGATGAACCCTCAGCACACCCCTGCTGGGTGGAGGGGAAGTCCCTGAGGCCGAGAGCCAGGACACCAGCTCACAGTCATAAGCTGGCAAACAAGGGCACCCAGATGGGAGCCTCCACCTGGGCTGCATGCCCTGGGGTCCATTCAACACTGACTGCTGCTCCACCTGTGACCCAAGCCAGTCTGACGCGTGGCCCAGGGCAGAACACACAGCCACATGCTCACACGCCCCAGGGCCTTCCTTGTCCTTCACAGACATGGCCGTGGCCAGGACAGCATGGAGGGGACCTACAGTTTGTTTAGGCCAAAATGCTTCAAAAGCAAAGCTCATTTGTTCCCTAAAGCAGTAGAAAGTTTTTTGTTTTGTTTTGTTTTGTTTTAAAGAAAGGAGAGAAGGAAAGAAAGAAAAAAAAGGAGTGAAGGAGAGGAAAGGACACCAGCAGTAGAAAGCTTTTTTTTGAGACACAATTTTACTCTTTTAGCCCAGGCTGGAGTGCAGTGGTGTGATCTCGGCTCATTGCAACCTCCACCTCCTAGGTTCAAGCAATTCTCCTGTCTCAGCCTCCTGAGTATCTGGGATTACAGGCGCCCGCCATCACCCCTGGCTAATTTTTGTATTTTTTAGTAGAGAGGGGCTTGACAATGTTGGTCAGGCTGGTCTCGAACTCCTGACCTCAGGTGATTCACCCGCCTTGGCCTCCCAAACTGCTGGGATTACAGGCTTAAGCCACCACACCTTGACAAGTGGGAAGCTTTTTAACACTACAGGTCCAGAAACCAGGAGAGCCCGCCTGGTGCCCCATAGGCCACACTGGGACCCTCCCCCAGGCTCAGAGGCAGCCAAACCAGTGGGAGTGGGGCCGATGTGGGCTGAGGAGAAAACAGCTGGAAAGCACACCTGCCTCATTCATAGACGGCAGATAAGCACTCGCCAGAGACATCCCTCACTTGGTCAGGCATGCTGAGGGATGCATGAGCCTCAGCACTCGGGAAGCAGCTGCAGTCCGCATTCATGCTTGCCTCACGCAGCCCTGCACCCAGCACCCTGCCCAGATCTACCCATACCCACAGGCCGCCAGGCCACAGAGACCACCCCAAACTTGGGGGAAGACAACATGGCTCTAAGCTGGCATGAGCAGCGAGAGGTGGCTGTTAGAGCTGCCCATACCCCCTGTAACCTGGGCATGTCTGCCACACTTGGCACCCACCTTGGGCACACAGGCAGCTGGCTTGTAGATACCAGCCTCAGGTCACAGCTACAGATGAGGCACATCGTCATCCC
>JAKFGQ010000587.1:0-19128 GCA_021498475.1 Saguinus midas | reverse complement strand
CTCCTGCCTTGGTCTGGTGCACGGCCCTCCACACCTATTCTCACCTCCTCCTGTTCCTTCCTGACCAGCAGGGGCTGGGAAGCTGAAGTTGCATTTCCAGGTTCCGTTGCGGAGGATACACAAATAAGAGGGGGAAACACACAAAAGAGTGGGAGATACACACAGTCGAGAGGGATACGCCCAGGAGTCGGGGAGATACACACAGGAGATAGGGGATACACACAGAAGAGGGGCATACACACAAAAGAGAGTGGCATACACAGAGGATAAAAAAGAATACACAGAGGAGAGAGGGTGGATACACACAGGAAGAAGTGGGGATACACACACTAGAGTGGGGATACAAACAGAAGATTGAGGCATACAAACAGGTGGGAAGAAGATACACACAGAAGAGTGAGGCATACACACAGAGAGAGTGGGATACACACAGGGAAAGAAGGATAAATACAGGAGAGAGGAAGATACACACAAAAGAGTGGAGGATATAGACAGAAAAGAGGAGGATAAATGCAGGAGAGAGGAGGATACACACAGGAGAGAGGAAGATACACACAGGAGAGAGGGGATACCCACGGGAGAAAAGCAAATACACACAGGAGGGAGGAGGATACACACAGGAGACAGGAGGATACACACAGAGAAAAGGATACACACAGGAGAGGAAGATACACACAAGAGGGAGGATGATACACACAGGAGAGAGGAGGATCCCACAGGTGAAAGGAGGATACACAGAGAAGAAAAAATGATACACACAGAAGAGAGGGGGATACACACAGGAGACAGTGGGATACACACAGGGAGAAGGATACACACAGAAGAGAGGAGGATACACACATTAGAGAGGAAGATACACAGAGAGAGGAGAATACACAAAAGAGACAAAGGCATACACAAAAAAAGAGGATGATACACACAGGATAAAGGGGGATACACACAGGAAAAAAAGGATACACGCAGAAGAGGGGATACACAGAAGAGAGGGGATACACACAAAAGAGAGGAGGATACAGAAAGGAGAGAGGAGGATACACACAGGAGAGAAAATGATACAAACAGGAGAGAGGAGGATACACACGTGAAAGAAGGATACACACAGGAGAGAGGAGGATACACACAGGAGAGAGGGAATACACTCAGAAGAGTCGGGATACAAACAGGAGAGAGGAGGATACACAAATGGGAGGGGATACACAGGAGAGAGAAGATACACACAAGAGAGAGGAAAATACACACAGGAGAAAGGAGAATACACACAGGAATGAGAGGGATAAACGTAAAAGAGAGAAGGATAAACACAGCAGAGTGGAGGATACACAGGAAAGGTGGATACACACATGTGAAAGAGGTGTACACACAGGAGAGAGGAAGATACACACAGGAGAGTGGAGGATACAAACAGAAGAGAGGGTATACACACAGGAGAGAGGAGAATACACAGGAGAGAAAATGATACAAACAGGAGAGAGGATACACACAGGAGAGTGGGGAAACACAAGGAAAGAGGAGAATACACAAACGATATAGGAAGATACACACAGGAGAGATAAAAATACACACAGAGAGAGGAGAATACACACAGGAGAAGAATACACACACGAGAGAGGAAGATACACACAGGAGAGCGGGAGATACACACAGGAATAAGGAAGATAGAAACAGGAGAGTGCAGCATACACACAGGAGGGAGGAGGATACACAGGAGAGAGAAAGATACACACAGGGAAGGAAGATACACACAGGAGAGAGGAGGATACACACAGGAGAGAGGAGGATACACACGGGAGAGACGGGAATACACTCAGAAGAGTCGGGATACAAACAGGAGAGTGCGGCATACACAAATGGGGAGGGGGATACACACAGGAGAGAGAAGAATACACACAAGAGAGAGGAAAATACACACAGGAGAAAGGAGAATACACACAGGAATGAGACGGATAAACGTAAAAGAGAGAAGGATAAACACAGCAGAGTGGAGGATACACACAGGAGAGGGGGATACACACAGGTGAAAGAGGCGTACACACAGGAGAGAGGAAGATACACACAGGAGAGTGGAGGATACAAACAGAAGAGAGGGTATACACACAGGAGGAAGGGGGATAATCACAGAAGAAAGGGGGGAAACAAACAGAAGAGAAAGGGGCTACACACAGGAGAGTGGGGGGAAACACAAGGGAAAGAGGAGAAATACACAAACGATATAGGAAGATACACACAGGAGAGATAAAAATACACACAGTAGAGAGGAGAATACACACAGGAGAGAGAAGAATACACACACGAGAGAGGAAGATACACACAGGAGAGAGAAGGATACACACAGGAGATGGGGAGATACATAGAGGAGATAGTGGGATACACACAGGAGAGGATACACACAGGAGAAAGGAGAATACACACAGGAGAGTGTGGGATACAAACAGGAGAGGGGGATCCACACAGGAGAGAGTGGGATACACACAGGAGAGAGGGGAATACACACGAGAGAGGGGCATACACATAGGAGAGAGGAGGATACACACAGGAGAGCGGGGGATACACACAGGAATAAGGAAGATAGAAACAGGAGAGTGCAGCATACACACAGGAGGGAGGAGGATACACAGAGGAGAGAGAAAGATACACACAGGGGAAGGAAGATACACATGGGAGAGAGGAGGATACACACAGAAGAGAGGAGGCTACACAGAGGAGAAAGAAGGATACACAAATAAGAGGGGGAAACACATAAAAGAGAGGAAAATACACACAGGCGAGAGGGATACGCCCAGGAGATGGGGAGATACATAGAGGAGATAGGGGGATACACACAGGAAAATGGGATACACACAATGCAGAAGTGAAAAATAGTCAAGAGGATAGAGTCAAGGTTTTATGTTGTGTGGTCACTCATTCAGAATCTCACTGAAGAATACACACCTTGGGAATAGTCAGTGTCCAAGTCATATGGACACTCAATCACAGCATTAGCAAATAATGCACAGTGGGACAATAGTAAGGAGTCTATTTCATATGGCTTGTCATTTGGAGCTTCAGTGCATAATAAACAGCTGTGGAGTAGTCAGGACCCAATTTAAGGTAGCCCCAAATTAAGCAGCTCCGTGAATGATACACACATGTGTCAGAGTCAGGAGACTATTTGACATAGACACTCATACAGAAACTTTTAGAATACTGCACATGTGGGGAATAATCACTAGTCTGTTTCATATGGTGTTTACTTTGGAGAATGAATAAATAACGCACACCTGTTGAGTAAAATGGGTTCTATTTCATGAGGCCACTCTTTCAATGTCTTAATGAATAATAAGTATATCTGATAAGTCAGGAATCTCTTTCACATGGCCACTCGTTCAGGGCCTCTGTGAAGAATACTCCACTCAAAAATAGTCAAGGGTCTACTTCAAATGGCTACACATTCAAAGTCTCCGTACGTAATGAACCCTGGGCAATACACCTGAGTCTCTTTTTTATGGCCACTTAATCAGAGACTAATTCAATAATACACAATAAAGGAAGATTTAAGAGTCTTCTTTATGTAGCCACTCCTTTAGATCCTCAGTGAATAATGCACACCAGGGTAGTAGTCGAGCATTTTTTATATGGCCACTCATTTTGTCTCTCACTGAGTGATACACACCTGAAGAATCTTCAGGATTCTGTTTGATACTACCACACATTTAGAAGCTTATTGAATAAATCACAATGGAGCAATAGTCAGGTGTCTATTTTATATGGCCTATCATTCAAAGTGTCAGTGAATAGTAAACTTCTATGGAGCAATCAGGACGCTGTTTTACATAGCCAGGAATTAAGTGCCTTACTGAATGATACGCACCTCTGTGATAGTCAGGAGTCTATGTCATATGAACTCTAATTTTGTGTATCGCTGAGTAATACACACCTGGGGTAGTATCAGGAGTCTATTTGGTATGGACACTCAAACAGAGCCTGTTTGATTAATGTACACATGGATAATAATAATGAGTCTATGTCATATGGCTACTCATTAATACAAACAGTGAATAATGCACATGTGGAGTAATTAGAAGTCTGTTTTATATGGCCCCACTTTCACAGCCTCACTGAATATTACACACTTGTGATATAGTCTGGAGTCTATTTTTTATGGCCACTTATTCAGAGAATCACTAAATAATTCACACCTGCAGAATAGTCAGAAGTCTCTTTCCTATGGCCACTCGTTAAGAGCCTCACTAAGTGTACACACCTGGGGAAATAGTCAGGATTTACCTATACCCCTTCATTCAGAGTCTCACTAAGTAATGCACACCTGTGGAATAGTCAGGAGACTTTTTCATGTGGCCTCTAATTCAGAGTGTCACTGAATAATGTGATGTAGTCATGAGTCTATTTCATGTAGACACACATTTAGATCCACAGGGAATATAACAGGCCCTTTATGTTGTAAAAAATCTAATTAATATGGCCACATCTTCTGAGCCTCACTGAATAATACACACCTGGAGAATAATTTGGAGTCTATTTTCTATGCACATATATTCGAGCCTCGGTAAATAATGTACACCTGTGGAGTAGCCAGGAGTCTATTTTATTAGGACACTCATTCATAGCCTCATTGGATAATATGCACGTGTGGTTTAGTCCAAATTCCAATTTATATAGCCACTGACTCGTAACCTCAGTGACAAATGCACAAATGTAAACTACTCAGGAGTCTATTTCATATAGACACTCATTTAGAGATGCAGTAAATAATAAAATATTTAATATAGCAGCATCCTGTTTCATATGGTCACATAAAATGAGCCTCACTTAGTAAGGCACACCTACAGAAGTGTTAGGAGTCTACTTCATATAGCCTCTCATTTACAGCCTCAGGGAATAATGCACACGTGCAGAATAGACACTAGACTATTTTATATGGCCACAAAAATCAAAGCCTGAGTGAGTAATACAGAACTTTAGAATAGTCCCTTGTCTATTTTACATGCCCAAATATTTAGAGTCAGAGTCAATAATACACGCTTGTGGACAAGTCAGAAAACAATTTCATATGGCCAAAGTTTCGGAGCCTCAATGAGTAATACATACCTGGGAAATACTCAGGTTGCTATTACATGTGACATCAATTTCAGAGCTTCCTTCAATAAGAAACACGTCTATTGTAGTCAGAATTTTATTTCCTATAGCCACATATTCAGGGCCTAACTGAAAAATATACACTTTGGGTAAAATTAAAATTCTATTTTGTATAGCCACTCATTTAGAGCTGAATGTAAAAACGCAGGCCTGAGGAGAACTCAGGAGGCTCTATTTTATGGCCAGTCATTCAGAGTTTCACAGAATTATACAGACGTATGAAAACATCTGGAGGGAATTTCACACGGTCACTTATTCAGAACCTCAGTGAATAATCAGATATATCTGGAAAATACTCAGGATTATATTATACATAGCCACTTCTTCAGAGACTCACTGAATAATGCATAGCTAAAAATAGTCTGGAGAATATTTTTTCTCATTTTTATTGCATTATAGGTTTTGGGGTACATGTGCAGAATGTGCAAGATAGTTGCATAGGTACACACATGGCAGTGTGTTTTGCTGCCTTCCTCCCCTTCACCCACACTTGGCATTCATCCCCAGGCTATCCCTCCCCAGGACCCCCCCGCTGTCCCTCCCCCATTCCCCCCAAAAGTCCCCAGTGTATAGTAGACCGCCTCTCTGTGTCCATGTGTTCTCATTTTTCTCACCCACCTATGAGTGAGTATATGCGGTATTTCTTTTTTTGTTCTTGTGTCAGTTTGCTGAGAATGATGTTCTCCAGATTCATCCATGTCCTTACAAAGGACACAAACTCATCATTTTTGATTGCTGCATAATATTCCATGGTGTATATGTGCCACATTTTCCCAGTCCAGTCTATCATCGATGGGCATTTGGGTTGGTTCCAGTTCTTTGCTATTGTAAACAGTGCTGCAATGAACATTCGTGTGCATGTGTCCTTATAGTAGAACGATTTATAGTCCTTTGGATAGATACCCAGTAATGGGATTGCTGGGTCAAATGGAATTTCTATTTCTAGGTCCCTGAGGAATCGCCACACTGTCTTCCACAATGGTTGAACTAATTTACACTCCCACCAACAGTGTAAGAGTGTTCTATTTCTCCACATCCTCTCCAGCATCTGCTGTCTCCAGATTTTTAATGATCGCCATTCTAACTGGTGTGAGATGGTATCTCAATGTGGTTTTGATTTGCATCTCTAATGACCAATGATGATGAGCACTTTTTCATATGTTTGTTGGCCTCATGTATGTCTTCTTTTGTAAAGTGTCTGTTCATATCCTTTGCCCATTTTTGAATGGGCTTGTTTGTTTTTTTCCTGTAAATCTGTTTGAGTTCTTTGTAAATTCTGGATATCAGCCCTTTGTCAGATGTGTAAACTGCAAAGATTTTTTCCCATTCTGATGGTTGCCGATTCACTCTAGTGACTGTTTCTTTTGCCGTGCAGAAGCTGTGGAGTTTGATTAGGTCCCATTTGTCTATTTTGGCTTTTTTTGCCAATGCTTTTGGTGTTTTGTTCATGAAGTCCTTGCCTACTCCTATGTCCTGAATGGTTTTGCCTAGATTTTCTTCTAGGGTTTTTATGGTGTCAGGTCTTAGGTTTAAGTCTTTAATCCATCTGGAGTTAATTTTAGTGTAAGGTGTCAGGAAGGGGTCCAGTTTCTGCTTTCTGCATGGCTGTAGTTTTCCCAACACCATTTATTAAATAGAATCCTTTCCCCATTGCCTGTTTTGTCTGGTTTATCAAAGATAATATGGTTGTAGATATGTTGTGTTGCCTCCGATGCTTCTGTTCTGTTCCATTGGTCTATATCTCTGTTTTGGTACCAGTACCATGCTGTTTTGATTACTGTAGCCTTGTAGTATAGTTTGAAGTCTGGTAGCGTGATGCCTCCCGCTGTGTTCTTTTTGCTTAGAATTGACTTGGCTATGCGGGCTCTTTTTTGGTTCCATATGAAATTCATGGTTGTTTTTTCCAGTTCTGTGAAGAAATTCAATGGTAGTTTGATGGGGATAGCATTGAATGTGTAAATTACTTTGGGCAGTATAGCAATTTTCACAATATTGATTCTTCCAAACCACGAACATGGAATGTTTCTCCATCTGTTTGTGTCCTCTCTTATTTCGTTGAGCAGTTGTTTGTAGTTTTCCTTAAAGAGGTCCCTTACATTTCTAGTGAGTTGTATTTCTAGGTATTTTATTTTCTTTGTACCAATTGTGAATGGCAGTTCGTTCTTAATTTGGTTCTCTTTAAGTCTGTTATTGGTGTATAGGAATGCTTGTGATTTTTGCACATTGATTTTATATCCTGAGACTTTGCTGAAGTTGCTTTTCAGTTGCAGGAGCTTTTGGGCTGAGGTGATGAAGTCTTCTAGGTATACTATCTTGTCGTCTGCAAATAGAGACAATTTGGCTTCCACCTTTCCTATTTGAATACACTTTATTACTTTTTCTTGCCTGATTGCTCTGGCTAGAACTTCCAGTACGATGTCGAATAGAAGTGGTGAGAGAGGGCATCCTTGTCTAGTTCCGGATTTCAAGGGGAATGCTTCCAGTTTTTGCCCATTAAGTATGATATTGGCTGTTGGTTTGTCGTAAATAGCTTTTGTTACTTTCAGATATGTTCCATCAATACAAAGTTTATTGAGGGTTTTTAGCATAAAGGGCTGTTGAATTTTGTCAAATGCCTTCTCTGCGTCAATTGAGATAATCATGTGTTTCTTTGTTTTTGCTACTGTTTATGTGGTGAATTACATTTATAGACTTGCGTATGTTGAACCACCCTTGCATCCCCGGGATGAATCATACTTGATCATGATGGATAAGTTTTTTATTGTGCTGTTGCAATCGATTTGCCTGTATTTTATTGAAGATTTTTGCATCTATGTTCATCATGGATATTGGCCTGAAGTTATCTTTTCTTGTTGAGTCTCTGCCAGGTTTTGGTATCAGGATGATGTTGGTCTCATAAAATGATTTGTGAAGGGTTCCCTCTTTTTGGATTATTTGGAATAATTTCAGAAGGAATGGTACCAGATCGTTTTTGTCTGTCTGGTAGAATTCAGCTTTGAACACATCTGGACCTGGGCTTTTTTTTGTGTGGTAGGCTCTTAATTGCTGCCTCAACTTCTGACCTTGTTATTGGTCTATTCATGGTTTTGGCTTCCTCCTGGTTTAGGCTTGAGAGGACACAGGCGTCTAGGAATTTATTCATTTTTTCCTGATTTACTAGTTTGTGTGCATAGAGTTGTTTGTAGTATTCTCTGATGATGGTTTGAATTTCTGTGGAATCTGTGGTGATTTCCCCTTTATCGTTTGGTATTGCATCTGTTTGGTTGTTCTCTCTTTTCTTTTTTATCAGTCTGGCTAGTGGTCTGTCTATTTTGTTGATCTTTTCAGAAAACCAGCTTTTAGATTTATTGATTTTTTGAAGGGATTTTCTTGTCTCTATCTCCTTCATTTCTGCTCTGATCTTAGTTATTTCTTGTCTTCGGCTAGGTTTTGAGCTGTTTTGATCTTGCTCCTCTAGCTCTTTCAATTTTGAGGATAGGGTGTTAATTTTGGATCTCTCCACTCTTCTCATGTGGGCACTTATTGCTATATATTTTCCTCTACAGACTGCTTTAAATGTGTCCCAGAGATTCTGGTACGTTGTGTCTTCATTCTCGTTGGTTTCAAAGAACTTCTTTATTTCTGCCTTCATTTCATTGTTTATCCCATCAACATTCAAGAGCCAGTTGTTCAGTTTCCATGAAGCTGTGCGGTTCTGAGTTATTTTCTGAATTCTCAGTTCCAACTTGATTTCACTATGGTCTGAGAGACTGTTTGTTATGATTTCCGTTGTTTTGCATTTGCTGAGGAGTGCTTTACTTCCAATTATGTGGTCAATTTTGGAGTAGGTGTGATGTGGTGCTGAGAAGAATGTATATTCTGTGGATTTGGGGTGGAGAGTTCTGTAAATGTCTATCAGGTTTGCTTGTTCCAAGTCTGAGTTCAAGATTTGGATATCCTTGTTAATTTTCTCTCTGGTTGATCTGTCTAATATTGACAGTGGAGTGTTAAAGTCTCCCACTATTATTGTGTGGGAGTCTAAGTCTCTTTGTAAATCATTAAGAACTTGCCTTATATATCTGGGTGCTCCTACATTGGGTCCATATATATTTAGAATCATTATCTCTTCTTGTTGTATCAATCCTTTTACCATTATGTAATGACCTTCTTTGTCCCTTTTGATCTTTGTTGCTTTAAAGTCTATTATATCAGAGGTGAGAATTGCAACTCCTGCTTTTCTTTGCTCTCCATTTGCTTGGTAAATATTCCTCCATCTTTTTATTTTGAGTCTTTGTGTATCTTTGCATGTGAGGTGGGTTTCCTGGATACAGCACACCGATGAGTTTTGATTTTTTTATCCAATTTGCCAGTCTGTGTCTTTTGATTGGTGCATTTAGCCCATTTAATTTCAGGGTTAATATTGTTATGTGTGAATTTGATACTGCCATTTTGATGCTAGCTGGCTGTTTTGCCCATTGGTTCATGTACATTCTTCATTTTGTTGATCTTTTCAGAAAACCAGCTCTTAGATTTATTGATTTTTTGAAGGGATTTTCTTGTCTCTATCTCCTTCAGTTCTGCTCTGATCTTAGTTATTTCTTGTCTTCGGCTAGGTTTTGAGCTTTTTTGATCTTGCTCCTCTAGCTCTTTCAATTTTGACGATAGGGTGTCAATTTTGGATCTCTCCACTCTTCTCATGTGGGCACTTATTGCTATATATTTTCCTCTACAGACTGCTTTAAATGTGTCCCAGAGATTCTGGTACGTTGTGTCTTCATTCTCGTTGGTTTCAAAGAACTTCTTTATTTCTGCCTTCATTTCATTGTTTATCCCATCAACATTCAAGAGCCAGTTGTTCAGTTTCCATGAAGCTGTGCGGTTCTGAGTTATTTTCTGAATTCTCAGTTCCAACTTGATTTCACTATCGTCTGAGAGACTGTTTGTTATGATTTCCGTTGTTTTGCATTTGCTGAGGTGCTTTACTTCCAATTATGTGGTCAATTTTGGAGTAGGTGTGATGTGGTGCTGAGAAGAATGTATATTCTGTGGATTTGGGGTGGAGAGTTCTGTAAATGTCTATCAGGTTTGCTTGTTCCAGGTCTGAGTTCAAGTCCTGGATATCCTTGTTAATTTTCTGTCTGGTTGATCTGTCTAATATTGACAGTGGAGTGTTAAAGTCTCCACTATTATTGTGTGGGAGTCTAAGTCTCTTTGTAAATCATTAAGAACTTGCCTTATATATCTGGGTGCTCCTACATTGGGTCCATATATATTTAGAATCATTATCTCTTCTTGTTGTATCAATCCTTTTACCATTATGTAATGACCTTCTTTGTCCCTTTTGATCTTTGTTGCTTTAAAGTCTATTTTATCAGAGGTAGAATTGCAACTCCTGCTGCTTTTTGCTCTCCATTTGCTTGGTAAATCTTCCTCCATCTTTTATTTTGAGTCTTGTGTATCTTTGCATGTGAGGTGGGTTTCCTGGATACAGCACACCGATGAGTTTTGATTTTTATTTGCCAGTCTGTGTCTTTTGATTGGTGCATTTAGCCCATTTACATTCAGGGTTAATATTGTTATGTGAATTTGATACTGCCATTTTGATGCTAGCTGGCTGTTTTGCCCATTGGTTCATGTACATTCTTCATTTTGTTGATGGTCTTTAGCATTTGGTATGCTTTTAGGATGGCTGGAACTGGTTGTTTCTTTCTATGTGTAGTGCCTCTTTCAGGAGCTCTTGTAAAGCAGGCCTAGTGGTGACAAAATATCTGAGTACTTGCTTGTTTGTGAAGGATTTTATTTTTCCTTCACTTATGAAGCTCAATTTGGCTGGATATGAAATTCTGGGTTGAAAGTTCTTTTTTTTTAAGGATGTTGAATATTGGCCCCCACTCTCTTCTGGCTTGTAGAGTCTCTGCCGAGAGATCTGCTGTGAGTCTGATGGGCTTCCCTTTGTGGGTGACCCGACCTTTCTCTCTGGCTGCCCTTAGTATTTTCTCCTTCATTTCAACCCTGGTGAATCTGACCATTATGTGCCTTGGGGTTGCTCTTCTTGCAGAGTATCTTAGTGGTGTTCTCTGCATTTCCTGAAGTTGAGTATTGACCTGTCTTGCTAGGTTGGGGAAATTTTCCTGGATAATATCCTGAAGAGTGTTTTCCAGCTTGGATTCATTCTCTTCATCACATTCTGGTACACCTATCAAACGTAGGTTGGGTCTCTTCACATAGTCCCACATTTCTTGGAGATTTTGTTCATTCCTCTTTGTGCTTTTTTCTTTAATCTTGGTTTCTCGTTTTATTTCATTGAGTTGATCTTCAACTTCTGATATTCTTTCTTCTGCTTGGTCAATTCGGCTGTTGAAACTTGTGCATGCTTCTCGTGAATTTCTCGTGTTGTGTTTTCAGCTCCTTCAATTCATTCATATTCCTCTCTTAAGTTGTCCATTCTTGTTATCAATTCCTCGAATCTTTTTCAAATCTTTTTCAAGGTTCTTAGTTTCTTTGCACTGGTTTAGAACATGTTCCTTTAGCTCACTGAAGTTTCTCATTATCCACTTTCTGAAGTCTGATTCCGTCATTTAGTCACATTCATTCTCCGTCCAGCTTTGTTCCTTGCTGTTGAGGAGTTTTGGTCCTTTTGTGGAGGTGAGGTGCTTTGGTTTTGGGCGTTTTCCTCCTTTTTGCGCTGGTTTCTTTCCATCTTTATGAATTTATCCACCTCTCGTCTTAGTAGTTGCTGATTTTTCAATTGGGTCTCTGTGTGGACACTGAGATTGTTGATGATGAAGTATTTCTGTTAATTAGTTTTCCCTCTAATGGTCTATCCTCTCTGCTGTATGAGTGCTGAGGTCCACTCCAGGCCCTGTTTGTCTGGGGTATAACTGCAGCAGCTGCGGAACAGTGAGGGATGATACCAGGTTCTTTTTCTGCTGCCCTTGTTCCAGAATGATGCCAGCCAAATGTCAGTCTGATTAGGCCTTTTCTGGGGTGACTCCTTGGATATACAGGGGTCAGGGAGCTGCTTGAGGAGACAGTCTGTGCTTTATAGAAGCTCCAGTGCTGAGCTCTCAGCTCCGTTGTTCATTCAGTGTTGTTGGGAGGTTGTTTATCTGCTGCAATAGAACTCATAAAACACCACCCTTTTTTTTTTACCCTTAGATGCTCTGTCTCAGGGAATTGGGGCTTTCTTTATGAGTATCTGTTGCACTGTCTACTCCACTCGGTGGCAGTCTATTCACTATTTGCCTGCCGGGGCTCTGACCTGCTAGCGTGGTTCCACCCTGTTGCTTCTTGGCGGAGTCTCTCTGTTATGGTAGGTTGCCTCGGCAATGGCAGGCTGCGTCAGACCTGGGCGGTACTTCAGTGGGGATGCACTGCGTCAGAGATGGTGGACGCCCCTCCCTGACTGGGCTGCACCATCCTAGATTCCGGCAACAAAACTCTCAGCCCCAGGCGCCTCCAGTCGCCACCCTGCTTGTCCTCGTGAGCATGGGTCCCACCGAGCCCGATCACCCAGCTCCCTGCCTCAGAGTCCGTCCTCTCTCTCTCTCTCTGCCTCTCCCCAAGCTGAAAGGTCGACTCTCTCACTGGCGCCCCAGGAGCCTGCCGATAGGGCACTGTGATCTGTGCGATCTCCCTTGCCACTGCCCACTACCACGGCTCAGATCACACTTCCCAGGAAACTGCTGGTCTGGCTCATTGTCCAAGTTCCGTTCAATCAGATGGATATGCCAATCTGCCCTTCCAAATCTCAGATTGCCGGTTTAACAGGGCACCCAGACCAGTGAGTTCCACGCTGGGTCCCGCTGTGGCGCCAGCCGAAGAGGCGGCGGGAGCCGGCTGTGTTAGCCAGCTGCACTAGGGTCCAGTGTCTCTCCCACACCTGGGACATTCAACACTCTGTGGGCATAAAAGGTCCATCCGAGAATGCGGCTAGGACTCACCCTCTGCGCCTTCACCGAGAGCTGCAATCCTGAGTTGCCTCTACGACGCCATCTTGCCTCCTCCAAATGTAATTTCTATTTCTAGGTCCTTGAGGAATCGCCACACTGTCTTCCAAAATTGTTGAACTAATTTACACTCCCATCAACAGTGTAAGAGTGTTCCTATTTCTCCACATCTTCTCCAGCATCTGCTGTCTCCAGATTTTTAATGATCGCCATTCTAACTGGCATGAGATGATATGTCAATGTGGTTTTAATTTGCATCTCTCTAATGACTAGTGATGATGAGCATTTTTTAATGTGTTTGTTGGCCTCATGTATGTCTTCTTTTGTAAAGTGTTTGTTCATATCCTTTGCCCATTTTTGAATGGGCTTGTTTGTTTTTTTCCTGTAAATCTGTTTGAGTTTTTGTAATTTCTGGATATCAGCCCTATGTCAGTTGGGTAAACTGCAAAGATTTTTTCCCATTCTGATGGTTGCCGATTCACTCTAGTTACTGCTTGTTTTGCCGTGCAGAAGCTGTGGAGTTTGATTAGGTCCCATTTGTCTATTTTGGCTTTTGTTGCCAATACTTTTGGTGTTTTGGTCATGAAGTTCTTGCGTACTCCTATGTCCTGAATGGATTTGCCTAGATTTTCTTCTAGGATTTTTATGGTGTCAGGTCTTATGTTAAAGTCTTTAATCCATCTGGAGTTAATTTTAGTGTAAGGTGTCAGGAAGGGGTCCAGTTTCTGCTTTCTGCACATGGCTAGCCAGTTTTTCCAACACCAATTATTAAACAGGGAATCCTTTCCCCATTGCTTGTTTTTGTCTGGTTTATCAAAGATTATTTTGTTGTAGATATGTTGTGTTGCCTCCGATTCTTCTGTTCTGTTTCATTGGTCTATATCTCTGTTTTGATACCAGTACCATGCTGTTTTGATTACTGTAGCCTTGTAGTATAGTTTGAAGTCTGGTAGCGTGATGCCTCCGCTGTGTTCTTTTGCTTAGAATTGACTTGGCTATGCGGGCTCTTTTTGGTTCCATATGTTCATGGTGGTTTTTCCAGTTCTGTGAAGAAATTCAATGGTAGTTTGATGGGGATAGCATTGATTGTGTAAATTACTTTGGGCAGTATAGCCATTTTCACAATATTGATTCTTTCTAACTACAAACATGGAATGTTTCTCCATCTGTTTCTGTCCTCTCTTATTTCGTTGAGCAGTGGTTTGTAGTTTTTTTTTTGAAAAGGTCCCTTACGTCCCTTGTGAGTTGTATTCCTAGGTATTTTATATTTTTGTAGCAATTGTGAATGGCAGTTCGTTCTTAATTTGGTTCTCTTTAAGTCTGTTATTGGTGTATAGGAATGCTTGTGATTTTTGCACATTGATTTTATATCCTGAGACTTTGCTGAAGTTGCTTATCAGTTTCAGGAGCTTTTGGGCTGAGGTGATGGGGTCTTCTAGGTATACTATTATGTCGTCTGCAAATAGAGACAATTTGGCTTCCACCTTTACTATTTGAATGCACCCTTTATTTCTTTTTCTTGCCTGATTGCTCTGGCTAGAACTTCCAGTACTATGTTGAATAGAAGTGGTGAGAGGGCATCCTTGTCTAGTGCTGGATTTCAAAGGAATGCTTCCAGTTTTTGCCCATTAAGTATGATATTGGCTGTTGGTTTGTCGTAAATAGCTTTTATTACTTTGAAATATGTTCCATCAATACCAAGTTTATTGAGGGTTTTTAGCATAAAGGGCTGTTGAATTTTGTCAAATGCCTTCTCTGCATCAATTGAGATAATCATGTGGTTTTGTTTTGCTTCTGTTTATGTGGTGAATTACATTTATAGACTTGTATGTTGAACCAGCCTTGCATCCCCAGGATGAATTCTACTTGTTCATGATGGATAAGATTTTAATGTGCTGTTGCAATCGGTTTGCCAGTATTTTATTGAAGATTTTTGCATCTATGTTCATCATGGATATTGGCCTGAAGTTTTCTTTTCTTGTTGAGTCTCTGCCAGGTTTTGGTATCAGGATGATGTTGGTCTCATAAAATGATTTGGGAAGGTTCCCTCTTTTGGATTATTTGGAATAGTTTCAGAAGGAATGGTACCAGATCCTCTTGTGTGTCTGGTAGAATTCAGCTGTGAACCCATCTGGACCTGGGCTTTTTGTGTGGTAGGCTCTTAATTGCTGCCTCAACTTCAGACCTTGTTATTGGTCTATTCATAGTTTCGGCTTCCTCCTGGTTTAGGCTTGGGAGGACACAGGCGTCCAGGAATTTATCCATTTCTTCCTGATTTACTAGTTTATGTGCATAGAGTTGTTTGTAGTATTCTCTGATGATGGTTTGAATTTCTGTGGAATCTGTGGTGATTTCCCTTTATCATTTTTATTGCATCTATTTGGTTGTTCTCTCTTTCTTTTTATCAGTCTGGCTAGTGGTCTGTCTATTTTGTTGATCTTTTGAAAAACCAGCTCTTGTATTTATTGATTTTTGAAGGGTTTTCTTGTCTCTATCTCCTTCAGTTCTGCTCTGATCTTAGTTATTTCTTGTCTTTGGCTAGGTTTTGAGCTTTTTTGATCTTGCTCCTCTAGCTCTTTCAATTTTGACAATAGGGTGTCAATTTTGAATCTCTCCACTCTTCTCATGTGGGCACTTATTGCTATATATTTTCCTCTACAGACTGCTTTAAATGTGTCCCAGAGATTCTGGTACATTGTGTCTTCATTCTCGTTGGTTTCAAAGAACTTCTTTATTTCTGCCTTCATTTCATTGTTTATCAATCAACATTCAAGAGCCAGTTGTTCAGTTTCCATGAAGCTGTGCGGTTCTGAGTTATTTTCTGAATTCTGAGTTTCAACTTGATTGTACTATGGTCTGAGAGACTGTTTGTTATGATTTCAGTTGTTTTGCATTTGCTGAGGTGCTTTACTTCAATTATGTGGTCAATTTTGGAGTAGGTGTGATGTGGTGCTGAGAAGAATGTATATTCTGTGGATTTGGGGTGGAGAGTTCTGTAAATGTCTATCAGGTTTGCTTGTTCAGGTCTGAGTTCAAGTCCTGGATATCCTTGTTAATTTTCTGTCTGGTTGATCTGTCTGCTATTGACAGTGGAGTGTTAAATCTCCACTATTATTGTGTGAGTCTAAGTCTCTTTGTAAGTCATTAAGAACTTGCCTTATATATCTGGGTGCTCCTGTATTGGGTCCATATATATTTAGAATCGTTAGCTCTTCTTGTTGTATCGATCCTTTTACCATTATGTAATGACCTTCTTTGTCCTTTTGATCTTTGTTGCTTTAAAGTCTATTTTATCAGAGATGAGAATTGCAACTCCTGCTTTTTGCTCTCCATTTGCTTGGTAAATCTTCCTCCATCCTTTTATTTTGAGCCTTTGTGTATCTTTGTGTGAGGTGGGTTTCCTGGATACAGCACACCGATGGGTTTTATTTTTTATCTAATTTGCCAGTCTGTGTCTTTTGATTGGTGCATTTAGCCCATTTACATTTAGGGTTAATATTGTTATGTGTGAATTTGATGCCATTTTGATGCTAGCTGGCTGTTTTGCCCATTGGTTCATGTACATTCTTCATTTTGTTGATGGTCTTTAGCATTTGGTATGCTTTTAGGATGGCTGGTACTGGTTGTTTCTTTTTATGTGTAGTGCCTCTTTTAGGCACTCTTGTAAAGCAGGCCTAGAGGTGACAAAACCTCTGAGTACTTGC
This sequence comes from Saguinus midas, assembly GCA_021498475.1. Classification (NCBI taxonomy): domain Eukaryota; kingdom Metazoa; phylum Chordata; class Mammalia; order Primates; family Cebidae; genus Saguinus; species Saguinus midas. Next base: position 2,363 of record JAKFGQ010000587.1, on the reverse strand, counting down.
TTGTTCATGAAGGATTTTATTTTTCTTTCACTTTTGAATCTCATTTTGGCTGTATATGAAATTCTGGGTTGAAAGTTCTTTTCTTTAAGGATGTTGAATATTGGCTCCCACTCTCTTCTGGCTTGTAGAGTCTCTGCCGAGAGATCTGCTGTGAGCCTAATGGGCTTCTCTTTGTGGGTGACCCGACCTTTCTCTCTGGCTGCCCTTAGTATTTTCTCCTTCATTTCAACCCTGGTGAATCTGACAATTATGTGCCTTGGGCTTGCTCTTTTTGCACAATATCTTTGTGGTGTTCCCTTTATTTCGCGGAGTTGAGTATTGACCTGTCTTGCTAGGTTGGGGAAATTTTCCTGGATAATATCCTGAAGAGTGTTTTCCAGCTTGGATTCATTCTCTTCATCACATTCTGGTACACCTGTCAAACGTAGGTTGGGTCTCTTCACATAGTCCCACATTTCTTGGAGATTTTGTTCATTCCTTTTTGAGCTTTTTTCTTTGATCTTGGTTTCTCGTTTTATTTCATTGAGTTGATTTTCGACTTCTCATATTCTTTTTTCTGCTTGGTTAATTCAGCTGTTGAAACTTGTGCGTGCTTAGCGAAGTTCTCGTGTTGTGTTTTTCAGCTTTTTCAATTCATTCATATTTCTCTCTAAGTTGTCCATTTTTGTTTTCATTTCCACAAATCCTTTTTCAAATCTTTTTTCAAGTTTCTTAGTTTCTTTGCACTGATTTAGAACATGTTTTTTAGCTCACTGAAATTTCTCATTATCCACTTTCTGAAGTCTGATTCAGTCATTTCGTCACACTCATTCTTTCCAGCTTTGTTCCTTGCTGATGCAGAGTTTTGGTTCTTTTAGGAGGTGAAGTGTTTTGGTTTGGTGTTTTTTCTTTTTGCACTGGTTTCGTCCCATCTTTATGGATTTATCCACCTGTCATCTTAGTAGTTGCTGATTTTCAATTGGGTCTCTGTGCCCAGATGGTTGATGATGAGGTATTTCTGTTATAATTTTCCTTCTAATGGTCTAGCCCTCTGCCGTATGAGTGCTCAGGTATACTCTAGGCTCTGCTTGTCTGGGGTACACCTGTAGCAGCTGTGGAACTGAGGATGCTGCCAGTGTCTTCTGCTATTTTTGTTTCAGAATCATGCCTGCCAAATGTCAGTTTGATTAGTCCTTTTGGGTGATGACTCTTTGGATATACAAGGGTCAGGGTGCTGCTTGAGGAGATGGTCTGTGCATTATAGGAGCTCCAGTGCTGAGCTGTGAGCTCCGTTGTTCATTCATTGTTGGGATGTGTTTATGTCTGCTGCAACAGAACTCATAATCCCCCCTGGAACTTGCAAGATGGCATCCTAGAAGTATCTGTTGCAGCTGTCTGCCCAGTGGGCAGTGATTCACTGGCTCGGATGGACCTTTTTGCCCCAGGTTGAAAATCCCAGTGTGGGAGAGACACACGGTGCAGCCAGCTAGTGCAGAGTCTGACCCTTTGCCGCAGGGACCCAGCAGAACTCACTGGTCTGGTGCCCTGTTAAACCAGAAATCTGATATTTGGAAGGGCAGATTGGCATGTCCATCTGATTCAATGGGACTTGAACAATGAGCCAGAACTGGACTAGAAGATCTTGCTGTCTGTGTGCAGTGGGACCTGTAGATCACCCAGCTCCCTGCCTCAGAGTGTCCAGCTCTCTCTCTCTTCAGCTGAAAGAGAGAAGAGGAGGAGCCTGCTGATAGGGCACTGGGATCGTGCGTCTCAGCCTCTGCACTCAGTGACAAACAGGGTTCCAGAGTTTCCTGGCTGGCTCATTGCAGCCCATTCAGATGGATGCAATCTGCCCTTCAAATCTCAGATTGCGGTTTAACAGGGCACCAGACCAGTGATGGGCAGCCTGCCATTGCTGAGACACCTGCATAACAGAGCCGCCAGTAGGGGAGCTCCCACAGCACTCAGCAGGACAGACCCTGTGGGCAAGATCCGAGAATGCAGTAGGACTCACCCTCTGCGCCTTCACTGGGGCTGCAACAGTGCAACAGATACTCATAAAGCCCCAACTCCTGAGACAGCATCTAAGGGGAAAAAAGGGTGGTGTTTTATGAGTTCTATTGCAGCAGACATAAACAATCTCCCAAAATCTTGAATGAACAGAGCTCACAGCTCACACTGGAGCTCCTATAAAGCACAGACAGTCTCCTCAAGCAGCTCCTGAACAATGTATATATTCACGCCAAAACAAAGACAGCTAAGAAGAAAGCATCTGGTCAAATCTGTGTTCTCAGTTTGATACAGGTATACCCAAAGCAGTGGAAAATCAGCATTCATAGAGCAGAGGGCTAAACCATTAGAAGAAAAAAATAAGAAATTTATCA
>JAKFGQ010000586.1:0-17500 GCA_021498475.1 Saguinus midas | reverse complement strand
CCTGGCTACTCCACAGGTGTGCATTATTCACCGAGACTATGAATGAATCTCCATCCGAACTAGACTCAAAATTATTCTCGGGGGACTTCTAAGATGGCGTTGTAGAGGCGAATCTGATTGCAGCTCTCAGTGAAGGTGCAGAGGGTGAGTCCTAGCCGCATTCTCGGACAGATCTTTTTTGCCCACAGAACTTTGAAAGTTCCAGGTGTTGGAGAGACACGGGACGCTAGCACAGCGGCTCACGCAGCCACTTCGGACGGTTCCGCAGCACAGCGGCACTGGGCACAAAATCTCACTGGTCCGGGTGCCCTGTTAAACTGGCAATCTGAGATTTGGAAGGGCAGATTGGCATGTCCATCTGATTGAATGGGACTTGGACAATGAACCAGACCAAAAGATTCCTGGGAATAGTGATCTGAGCCAGTGCAGTGGGCAGCAGCACGGGAGATCGCACGGATCCCAGTGCCCTATCAGCAGGCTACTGGGGCACCAGTGAGAGAGTCAACTGTTCAGCTTGGGGAGAGGAAGAGAGAGAGAGAGAGAGGACGGACTCTGAGGCAGGGAGATGGGTGATCAGGCTCAGCGGGTTCCACACTGACAGGGACAAGCAGGGAGGCGATTGGAGGAACTCAGGGCTGAGAGTTTTGCTGCTGGCATCTAGGACTGCGCAGCCTGGTGGGGGAGGGGCGTCCACCACTACGGAGGCAATCTGCCCCTACTGAAGTACCGCCCAGGGCTGACACAGCCTGCCATTGCCGAGGAAACCTGCCATAACAGAGAGACTCCACCAAGAGGGTGGAGCAAGCCACAGCACGGAGCCCCGGGGTAACAGGTCAAACCCGCGCTAGCAGGGCAGAGCCCCGGCAGGAAAATAGTGAAAAGACTGCCAACTAGCTGGGCAGGACAGTGCAACGGATACTCATAAAGAAAGCCCCAACTCCCTGAGACAGAGCATCTAAGGGGGAAAAAGGGAGGTGTTTTATGAGTTCTGTTGCAGCAGACATAAACACATCCTCCCAATTGAAAAATCAGCAACTGCAAAGAAGACAGGTGGATAAATGCATAAGGATGGGAAGAAACCAGTGCAAAAAGAAGGAAAACACCCGAAACCAAAACACTTCACCTCCTACAAAAGACCAAAACTCCTCACCAGCGAGGGAACAAAGCTGGACGGAGAATGAGTGTGATGAAATGATGGAATCAGACTTCAGAAAGTGGATCATGAGAAATTTCAGTGAGCTAAAGAACATGTTCTAAATCAGTGCAAAGAAACTAAGAACCTTGAAAAAGATTTGAAAAAGATTCGAGGAAATGATAACAAGAATGGACAACTTAGAGAGGAATATGAATGAATTGAAGGAGCTGAAAACACAACACGAGAACTTCAAGCATGCACAAGTTTCAACAGTCGAATTGACCAAGCAGAAGAAAGAATATCAGAAGTTGAAGATCAACTCAATGAAATAAACGAGAAACCAAGATCAAAGAAAAAGCACAAAAGGAATGAACAAAATCTCCAAGAAATGTGGGACTATGTGAAGAGACCCAACCTACATTTGATAGGTGTACCAGAATGTGATGAAGAGAATGAATCCAAGCTGGAAAACACTCTTCAGGATATTATCCAGGAAAAAACCCCAACCTAGCAAGACAGGTCAATACTCAACTCCAGGAAATACAGAGACACCACAAAGATATTCTGCAAGAAGAGCAACCCCAAGGCACATAATCGTCAGATTCACCAGGGTTGAAATGAAGGAGAAAATACTAAGGGCAGCCAGAGAGAAAGGTCGGTCACCCACAAAGGAAGCCCATCAGACTCAGCAGATCTCTCGGCAGAGACTCTACAAGCCAGAAGAGAGTGGGGCCAATATTCAACATCCTTAAAGAAAAGAACTTTCAACCCAGAATTTCATATCCAGCCAAACTGAGCTTCATAAGTGAAGGAAAATAAAATCCTTCACGAACAAGCAAGTACTCAGAGATTTTGTCACCACTAGGCCTGCTTTACAAGAGCTCCTGAAAGAGGCACTACACATAGAAAGAAACAACCAGTACCAGCCATCCTAAAAGCATACCAAATGCTAAAGAGCATCAACAAAATGAAGAATCTACATGAAACCAATGGGCAAAACAGCCAGCTAGCATCAAAATGGCAGTATCAAATTCACATAACAATATTAACCCTAAATGTAAATGGGCTAAATGCACCAATCAAAAGACACAGACTGGCAAATTGGATAAAAACAAAACCCATCAGTGTGCTGTATCCAGAAACCCACCTCAAGCAAAGATACAAAGGCTCAAAATAAAGGGATGGAGGAAGATTTACCAAGCAAATGGAGAGCAAAAGCAGGAGTTGCAATTCATCTCTGATAAAATAGACTTTAAAGTAACAAGATCAAAAGGGACAAAGAAGGTCATTATATAATGGTAAAAGGATCGATACAACAAGAAGAGCTAACGATTCTAAATATATATGGACCCAATGCAGGAGCACCCAGATATATAAGGCAAGTTCTTAATGACTTGCAAAGAGACTTAGACTCCCACACAATAATAGGGGGAGATATTAACACCCCACAGTCAATAGCAGACAAATCAACCAGAAAGAAAATTAACAAGGATATCCAGGACTTAAACTCAGACCTGGAACAAGCAAACCTGATAGATATTTACAGAACTCTCCACCCCAAATCCACAGAATATACATTCTTCTCAGCACCACATCACACCTACTCCAAAATTGACCACATAATTGGAAGTAAAGCACTCCTCAGCAAATGCAAAACAACTGAAATCATAACAAACAGTCTCTCAGACCATAGTGCAATCAAGTTGGAACTCAGAATTCAGAAAATAACTCAGAACCGCACAGCTTCATGGAAACTGAACAACTGGCTCTTGAATGTTGATTGGATAAACAATGAAATGAAGGCAGAAATAAAGAAGTTCTTCGAAACCAATGAGAACGAAGACACAACGTACCAGAATCTCTGGGACACATTTAAAGCAGTCTGTAGAGGAAAATATATAGCAATAAGTGCCCACATGAGAAGAGTGGAGAGATTCAAAATGGACACCCTATCATCAAAATTGAAAGAGCTAGAGGAGCAAGATCAAAAAGCTCAAAACCTAGCAAGACAAGAAATAACTAAGATCAGAGCAGAACTGAAGGAGATAGAGACAAGAAAACCCTTCAAAAATCAATAAATCCAAGAGCTGGTTTTTGAAAAGATCAACAAAATAGACAGACCACTAGCCAGACTGATAAAAAGAAAAGAGAACAACCAAATAGATGCAATAAAAACGATAAAGGGGAAATCACCACAGATTCCACAGAAATTCAAACCATCATCAGAGAATACTACAAACAACTCTATGCACATAAACTAGTAAACCAGGAAGAAATGGATAAATTCCTGGACGCCTGTGTCCTCCCAAGCCTAAACCAGGAGGAAGCCAAAACTATGAATAGACCAATAACAAGGTCTGAAGTTGAGGCAGCAATTAAGAGCCTAACACAAAAAAGCCCAGGTCCAGATGGGTTCACAGCTGAATTCTACCAGACACACAAAGAGGATCTAGTACCATTCCTTCTGAAACTATTCCAAATAATTCAAAAAGAGGGAACCCTTCCCAAATCATTTTATGAGACCAACATCATCCTGATACCAAAACCCGGCAGAGACTCAACAAGAAAAGAAAACTTCAGGCCAATATCCATGATGAACATAGATGCAAAATCTTCAATAAAATACTGGCAAACCGATTGCAACAGCACATTAAAAAACTTATCCATCATGATCAAGTAGGATTCATCCTGGGATGCAAGGCTGGTTCAACATACGCAAGTCTATAAACATAATTCACCACATAAACAGAAGCAAAACAAAACCACATGATTATCTCAATCGATGCAGAAGGCATTTGACAAAATTCAACAGCGCTTTATGCTAAAACCCTCAATAAACTTGGTATTGATGGAACATATCTCAAAGTAATAAAAGCTATTTATGACAAACCAACAGCCAATATCATACTTAATGGGCAAAACTGGAAGCATTCCCTTTGAAATCTGGCACTAGACAAGGATGCCCTCTCACCACTCCTATTCAACATAGTACTGGAAGTTCTAGCCAGAGCAATCAGGCAAGAAAAGAAATAAAGGGTATTCAAATAGGAAAGGTGGAAGCCAAATTGTCTCTATTTGCAGACGACATGATAGTATACCTAGAAGACCCCATCACCTCAGCCCAAAAGCTCCTGAAACTGATAAGCAACTTCAGTAAAGTCTCAGGATATAAAATCAATGTGCAAAATCACAAGCATTCCTATACACCAATAACAGACTTAAAGAGAACCAAATCAAGAATGAACTGCCATTCACAATTGCTACAAAGAAAATAAAATACCTAGGAATACAACTCACAAGGAACGTAAGGGACCTCTTGAAGAAAACTACAAACAACTGCTCAACGAAATAAGAGAGGACACAAACAGATGGAGAAACATTCCATGTTCGTGGTTAAGAAGAATCAATATCGTGAAAATGGCTATACTGCCCAAAGTAATTTACAATCAATGCTATCCCATCAAACTACCATTGAATTTCTTCACCATATACCACAATTAAAGAGTGACTAAAAACATGAATTTCATATGGTACACTCAATAATACAGAAACCATTACCAATCCCAATTCAGAACAGGCATCTGAGGAACACAAATAGAACCTACAACCATAAACTTTGATAAACCAGACAAAAACAGCAATGGGAGAAATAGACCTGACTATTTAATAAATGTGTTGGGAAAACTGGCTAGCCATGTGCAGAAAGCAGAAACTGGACCCCTTCCTGACACCTTACATTAAAATTAACTCCAGATGGATTAAAGACTTAAACATAAGACCTGACACCATAAAAACCCTAGAAGAAAATCTAGGCAAAACCATTCAGGACATAGGAGTAGGCAAGGACTTCATGAACAAAACACCAAAAGCATTGGCAACAAAAGCCAAAATAGACAAATGGACCTAATCAAACTCCACAGCTTCTGCATGGCAAAGGAAACAGTCACTAGAGTGAATCGGCAACCATCAGAATGGGAAAAAATCTTTGCAGCTTACACATCTTACAAAGGGCTGATATCCAGAATTTACAAAAAACTCAAACAGATTTACAGGAAAAAAACAAGCAAGCCCATTCAAAAATGGGCAAAGGATATGAACAGACACTTTACAAAAGAAGACATACATGAGGCCAACAAACACATGAAAAAATGCTCATCATCACTGGTCATTAGAGAGATGCAAATCAAAACCACATTGAGATACCATCTCACGCCAGTTAGAATGGCGATCATTAAAATCTGGAGACAGCAGATGCTGGAGAGGATGTGGAGAAATAGGAACACTCTTACACTGTTGGTGGGAGTGTAAATTAGTTCAACCATTGTGGAAGACAGTGTGGCGATTCCTCAGGGACCTAGAAATAGAAATTCCATTTGACCCAGCAATCCCATTACTGGGTATATATCCAAAGGACTATAAATCGTTCTACTATAAGGACACATGCACACGAATGTTCATTACAGCACTGTTTACAATAGCAAAGACCTGGAACCAACCCAAATCTCCATAGATGATAGACTGGACTGGGAAAATGTGGCACATATACACCATGGAATATTATGCAGCAATCAAAATGATGAGTTTGTGTCCTTTGTAAGGACATGGATGAATTTGGAAAACATCCTTCTCAGCAAACTGACACAAGAACAGAAAAACACATACTGCATATTCTCACTCATAGGCAGGTGAGAAAAATAAGAACAGATGGACACAGGGAGGGGGTCTACTACACACTGGGGTCTATTGGGGACGGGGAGGGACGGTGGTGGGGTTGGGGAGGGATAGCCTGGGGATAAATGCCACGTGTAGGTGAAGGGGAGGAAGGCAGCAAAGCACACTGCCATATGTGTACCTTTGCAACTATCTTGCACGTTCTGCACATGTACCCCAAAACCTATAATGCAATAAAATTTTTAAAAAGGAAAAGTAAACAAATAAATACCTTAAAATAGAAGTATTCTTCAGGTGTGTATTATTCAGTGAGGCTCTGAATATATGGCCATATTAATTAGATTCCTTACTGTCACAGGGTGTGTATTATTCTCTGAGGCTCTGAATATGTTTCCACATGAATTAGACTCCTGACTACTCCACATTATTCAGTGACACTCCGAATGAGATGTATCTAAAGACAGAATGTGACAGGATGGCATCTCTGACTGTGATCATGGAAATGCTATTACATCACATATAATCTTGATAAACCAGACAAAACAAGCAATGAAAGATTCCTGTTTAATAATGGTGTTGAAAACTGGCTAGCCATGTGCAGAAAGCAGAACTGATTCCTGACACCTATAAAATTAACTCAGATGATTAAAGACTTAAACATAAGACCTGACACCAAAACCCTAGAAGAAAATCTAGGCATCCATTGAGGACATAGAGGGCAAGGACTTCATATAAAAACACCAAAAGCATTGGCAACAAAAGCCAAAATAGACAAATGGACCTAATCAAACTCACAGCTTCTGCATGGCAAAAAACAGTCACCAGAGTGAATGGCAACCATCAGAATGAAAAATCTTGATTACACATCTTACAAAGGGCTGATATCCAGAATTTACAAAAACTCAAACAGATTTACAGAAAAATAACAAGCCCATTCAAAATGGCAAAGGATATGAACAGACACTTTACAAAAGAAGACATTTTATGAGGCAACAAACACATGATGCTCATCATCACTGGTCTGAGATGCAAATCAAAACCACATTGAAATACCATCTCACGCCAGTTAGAATGGCGATCATTAAAATCTGAGAGACAGCAGATGCTGGAGAGGATGTGGAGAAATAGGAACACTCTTACACTGTTGGTGGGAGTGTAAATTAGTTCAACCATTGTGGAAGACACTGGCATTCCTCAGGACAGAAATAGAAATTCATTTGACAGCAATTTTACTGGGTATATTCAAAGGACCATAAATGTTTCACTACAAGGACACATATGCACAGAATGTTCATTACAGCACTGTTTACAATGAAAGACCTGAACCAACCCAAATGCCCATCGATGATAGACTGGACTGGGAAAATGTGGCACATATACACCATGGAATATTATGCAGCAATCAAAATGATGAGTTTGTGTCCTTTGTAAGGACATGGATGAATCTGGAGAACATCATTCTCAGCAAACTGACACAAGAACAGAAAAATACTGATATTCTCACTCAGAGGTGAGAAAAATAAGAACAGATGGACACAGGGGGTCTACTACACACTGGGGTCTATTGGGGGACGGGGAGGACGGTGGTGGGGTTGGGGAGGGATAGCCTGGGGATAAATGCCACGTGTAGGTGAAGGGGAGGAAGGCAGCAAAGCACACTGCCATATGTGTACCTTTGCAACTATCTTGCACGTTCTGCACATGTACCCCAAAACCTATAATGCAATAAAATTTTTTTAAAAAAAGGAAAAGTAAACAAATAAATACCTTAAAATAGAAGTATTCTTCAGGTGTGTATTATTCAGTGAGGCTCTGAATATATGGCCATATTAATTAGATTCCTTACTGTCACAGGGGTGTGTATTATTCTCTGAGGCTCTGAATATGTTTCCACATGAATTAGACTCCTGACTACTCCACATTATTCAGTGACACTCCGAATGAGATGACACATGTATAAGACACATGACTATTCCACAGGTGTGCGTTATTCAATTGGACTCTAAATGAGGGGATAAAAGGAATATTGACTATTTCCCCAGGTGTGTACATTCAGTTAGTCTCTCAATGAGTAGCCATAATAAAGGGACTTCTGACTATTTCTCAGGTGTGCATTATTCAGTAATTCTCTGAATGAGTGGTCATAAGAAATAGAGTCTAGATTATATCACAAGTGTGTAATATGAGGTGAGGCTGTGAAAGAGTGTCCATTTGAAACAGACTTATTACTCCACAGGTGTGTGTTATTCACTAATTGTGTGAATCAGTAGCCATATGATATAGACTCCTAATTATTCTCTTGTTTGCATTATTTAAACAGGTTCTGTATGAGTGTGCATACCAAATATCCTGCTGACACTTCGTCATGTGTGTACTCTTCAGTAATTCCCAGAATGAGAAGTCATAGGAAATGGACGTCTGACTATCACCCAGGTGTGTATCATTCACGGAGGCACTTAATTCGTGGCTCTCTTAAACAGTTACTTGACTACTCCATAGAAGTTCATTATTTAAATGAAGCACTGAATGAGAGGCCATATAAAATAGGCACCTGACTATTGCCGTTGTAAATTATTCTATAAGGCTTTAAATGTGTGGTAGAATGGAATAGAATCCTTATTATTCTCCAGGTTTGTATCATTCAGTGAGGCACTGAATGAGTGTCCATATAAAAGAGGCTCCTGACTATATCGCTGGTGTGCATTATTCTCTTAGGCTCTAAATGAGTGGATATATAAAGTAGACTCTTAACTCTTTCCTTGTTGTGTATTATTGAATGAGACTCTGAATATCTGGGCATAAAAAAGAGACTCCTGGCTATTGCTTAGGTGTGCATTATTTACAGAAACCCTGAATGTGTACACATTTGAAGTAGACTCTTTACTGTTTCCAAGGAGTGTATTATTCACTGAGGCTCTGAATATGTGTCTACATGAAATAGACTCCTGACTACTCCACATTATTCAGTGACACCTGAATGAGCCACATGAAAGACACCTGACTATTCCACAGGTGCATTATTCAGTGAGACTCTGAATGAGGATAAAACAGAATCCTGACTATTTCAGGTGTGTACATTCAGTGAGTCTCAATGAGTATAGGAAAGGGACTTCTATTCTGCAGGTGTGCATTATTCAGTAATTCTCTGAATGAGTGGCCATAAGAAATAGACTAGATTATATCATGTGTGTAATATGCGGTGAGGCTGTGAAAGAGTGTCCATTTGAAACAGACTTATTACTCCACAGGTGTGTGTTATTCACTAACTGTGTGAATCAGTAGCCATATGATATAGACTCCTAATTATTCTTCTTGTTTGCATTATTTAAACAGGTTCTGTACGAGTGTGCATACCAAATATCCTGCTGACACTTCGTCATGTGTGTACTCTTCAGTAATTCCCAGAATGAGAAGTCATAGGAAATGGACGTCTGACTATCATCCAGGTGTGTATCATTCACGGTGGCACTTAATTCGTGACTCTCTTAAACAGTTACTTGACTACTCCATAGAAGTTCATTATTTAAATAAAGCACTGAATGAGAGGACATATAAAATAGGCACCTGACTATTGCCCATTGTAAATTATTCTATAAGGCTTTACATGTGTGGTAGAATGAAATAGAATCCTTATTATTCTCCAGGTTTGTATCATTCAATGAGGCACTGAATGAGTGTCCATATAAAAGAGGCTCCTGACTATATCGCTGGTGTGCATTATTCTCTTAGGCTCTAAATGAGTGGATATATAAAGTAGACTCTTAACTCTTCCCTTGTTGTGTATTATTGAATGAGACTCTGAATATCTGGGCATAAAAAAGAGACTCCTGGCTATTGCTTAGGTGTGCATTATTTACAGAAACCCTGAATGTGTACACATTTGAAGTAGACTCTTTACTGTTTCCAAGGAGTGTATTATTCACTGAAGCCTTGAACGTGAGGCCATATGAAAGAGATTCCTGACTATTCAGATATACACATTATTCACTGAAACACTGAAAGAGTGGCCATATGAAATAGACCCCATTTTACTCCACAGGTGTGCATTATTCCTTAATATTCCAAACGAATCACCATATGAAATAGACTAGTGTTTAATCCCCACATGTGCAGTATTTGAAGAGGTTCTCTATGAGTGTCCATATCAAATAGCCTCCTGAGAATCTCTCATGTGTGTATCATTCATGGAGGTGCTTCATTTGGGGCTACCTTAAATAGGGCCCTGACTACTCCACAGCAGTTTATTATGCACTGAAGCTCTGAATAAGAGGCCATAAGAAATAGACTCCTAGGATATGAACAGACACTTTACAAAAGAAGACATACATGAGGCCAACAAACATATGAAAAAATGCTCATCATCACTGGTCATTAGAGAGATGCAAATCAAAACCACATTAAGATACCATCTCACGCCAGTTAGAATGGCGATCATTAAAAAATCTGAAGACAGCAGAGGCTGGAGAGGATGTGGAGAAATAGGAACACTCTTACACTGTTGATGGGAGTGCAAATTAGTCCAATCATTGTGGAAGACAGTGTGGTGATTCCTCAGGGACCTAGAAATAGAAATTCCATTTGACCCAGCAGTCCCTTTACTGCGTATATATCCAAAGGACTATAAATTGTTCTACTATAAGGACACATGCACACGAATGTTCATTGCAGCACTGTTTACAATAGCAAGGAACTGGAACCAACCCAAATGCCCAACGATGATAGACTGGACTGGGAAAATGTGGCATATACACCATGGAATATTATGCAGCAATCAAAATGATGAGTTTGTGTCCTTTGTAAGGACATGGATGAATCTGGAGAACATCATTCTCAGCAAACTGACACAAGAACAGAAAAGAAATACCGCATATACTCACTCATAGTGAGAAAAATGAGAACACATGGACACAGAGAGGCCGTCTACTATACACTGGGGTCTATTGAGGGGAATGGGGGAGGGGCAGCGGGGGGACTGGGGAGGGATAGCCTGGGGATAAATGCCAAGTGTGGGTGAAGGGGAGGAAGGCAGCAAAACACACTGCCATGTGTGTATCTATGCAACTATCTTGCACGTTCTGCACATGTACCCCAAAACCTATAATGCAATAAAAATTAAAAAAAAAGATTCAGTGAATAATGAACTTCTATGGAGTAATCAGGACACTGTTTAAGATAGCCATGAATTAAGTGCTTCCTGAATGATACATACCTGGGTGGTAATCAGGAATCTATTTTATATGAACTCTAATTCTGTGTAATGCTGATTAATACACAGAACCACTTCAAATATAGCAAATGTAAAGAATAATCACTAGTCCATTTCATATGGTCGTTCCTTTGAAAAGTCAAAAAAATAACACGGGAGAGGGGTGATACACACAGGAGAGTGGAGGGTTCACACAGGAGAAAGTAGGTACACAAAGGAGAGAAAAGGATACAAAGGAGAGGGGATCCACACAGGAGAGTAGGGGATACACAGAGAAGAGAGGAGGATACACACAAGAAAGGGAAGGATAAACACAGGAGAAAGAAATACACACAGAAGAGAGGGGCATACACGAAGGAAAGGGTGATACACACAGGAGAAAGAAGGATAAACACAAGAAAGAGAAGATACACACAGAACAGGGGGAAACACACAGGAGAGAGAAGCGTACACACAGGAGAAAAAAGGATACACACAGCAGAGAGAAGGATACACACAGGAGAGAGGGGAAACACAGAAAAGAGTTTGAAATACACACAGGAGAGAGAAAGTATACACACAAAATGGAGGGGATTACACATATGAGAGTGGGTATACACAGGAGAGAGTGGTACACAAACTGGAGAGATGGGGGATACACACGGGAGAAAGGGGAAATACACAAAAAAGAGAGAGTTGATATACACAGGAAAGAAAAATGATACACACAAGAGAAAAAAGGATACACACAGGCAAAAGAAGGATACACACTGGAGAGAGAAAGGTACACAGGAGGGGGATACACACAGGACTGAGGAGGATTCACACAGTAAAAAGAGGATACACACAGGAGACAGGAGGATACACACAAAGGAGACAAAAATACACAGCGTAGACAGAAGGATACACACAGGAGAGAGAAGGATACAAACAGGAGAGTGGTGATACAAACAGGAGAGATGAGGGTTCACACAGGAGAATAGAGGATACACACATGAGAGATAGATACACACAGGAGAGCAGAGTATACACATAGCAGAGAGGAGGATACGCACAGGAGAGAGGGCATACATACAGTAGTGAGAAAGATCCACACAGGGGAGAAGGGAATGCACACAGGAGAAAGGTGGATACACACAGAAGTGGGGCATAAACACAAAAGAGAGGAGATACACACAGGAGAGAGGAGGAATACACACGGAGAGTGGTGATCCACACAGGATAGTTGAGGGTACACACAGAAGAGAGGGGGTACACACAGGAGAGAAGAGGATACACAAAGGAAAAAGGGATACACACAGAAGAGTAGGGAATAAACAGAGAGAGAGGAGGATACACAAAGAAGAGAGGAGGATAAACACAGGAGAGGGAGATACACACAGGAGAGAGGGGCTTACAAACAGAAGAGGGGGATACACACAGGAGAAAAAGGGATAAACACAGGAAAGAAAAGGAAACACACAGGAGAAGGGGATACACAAGAAAAAAAAAAGAAAAAAAGAAATAGACTCCTGACTATTGCCCCATTGTGCATTATTTGGTAATGCTGTGATTGAGTGGCCATATATAATGGACTCTGACTATTCCTAAGTTGTGTATCATTCAGTGAGTTTCTGAATGAGTGACCATATAAAATAGACTCCTGACTGTATCCTCTTGACTATTTCTCAGCTGTGCATTTTTCACAGAGGAATTGGGTGAACAGTCATATCAAATAAACTCCAGACTATTCTCCAGGTTTGCATTATTCTGTGAGTCTCTGAATAAATGGCTATATTTTATAGAATTCTGAGGTTTTCCAGGTATATATGATTCTTCACTGCGATTCTGAATGAGTGGCCCTGTGAAATACACTCCAAATACATATGGCTTTGTGACTTTTCCATTGGTTTGTATTATTCAGTGGGCTCTGAATGAGTGGCCATAGGAAAACGACTACTATATACTTCTCAGGCATGCATTTTTAGGTTCGGCTCTAAATCAGTGGCTATACGACATGAAAACCTGATTTCTCCCAAGGTGTATGTTATTCAGTGAGGCCCTGAAAATGTGGCTATATAAAATAGAATTATGACTACAATACAGATGTTTCTTATTCAGTGAATCTCTGAAGGAGAGGCCATATGTAATAGCGTCCTGAATGTTCTTCAGATATGCATTATTCACTGACGCTCTGAAACTTTGGCCATATAAAATACTCTCCTGACTAGTCCACAGGTGTGTATCATTTAATGAGTCTTTGAGTTTTCGACCATATAAAATAGGCTTCTGACTATTCCCCAAGTGTGTATTATTGACTCAGACTCTGAATATATGGGCATATGGAATAGACTACTGACTATTCCAAAGTTGTACATTACTCACTCAGGCTTTGATTTTGTGGCCATATAAAATAGAATAGTGTCTATTCCACATGCATGCATTATTCACTGAGTCTGTAAATGAGTGCCCATATAAAGTAGACTCTTAAATCTTCCCCAGGTGTGTATTACTTAGTGAGGCTCTCCTCGTGTGATTCTATGAAACAGGATGATGTCTATCCCAAATATTTTTATTATTCAGTGAATCTCTGAATGAGTGGCTTTATAAAATAGACTGCTGAGTACTGTACATTTGTGCATTATTCATTGAGGCTGTGAGTCAGTGACCTTATGAAATAAAATTCTGACCGTTTCACAGGTGTGTATTATTCACTGAGGCTCTGAAATAGTAATTGTGTAAAATACACTCCTGGCTACTCCACAGGTGTGCATTATTCACTGAGGCTATGAAGGAGCCATATGACATAGCATCCTGATTATTCAGATATGCATTATCAATGAGGCTCTTAAACAATGGTAATATGAAATAGAATACTGACATTTCACAGGTGTGCATCAATCAGTAATGCTCTGATTGAGGCCATATGTATAGACTCTAACTATCCCACAGTGTAGCATTCACTATGTTTCTGAATTTTGTCCATATAAAATAGACTCTGACTATTCCCCAGGTGTGTATTATTTACTAGTATGATGAGTGGCACATAAAATAGCCCCTTAACTATTTCCAGTGTGCATTATTCCACTGAGGCACTGAATGAACCATCATATCAAATAGAATTCCAGACTATATCTCAGGTGTGCATTATTCACGAGTTTCTGAAAAAGTGGCCATATGAAAAGACTCCATGGTATTTTTCCATACATTATACTTCAATGAGTGGCCATGTGAAATACACTCCTGACATTTCCATAGATGTGTATTATTCACTGAGGCTCTGAATGAGTGGACATAGAAAGAGACTCCTGAATTACTACTCAGAAGTGCATTTTAGGTTTGGCTCTGAATTGACTTTATGAAATAGAATCCTGACTTTTCAGGTGTGCATTATTCAGTAATGCTCTGAATGAGAGCCATATGTAATAGACCTGAGTATGCCCAGTATGTATTAGCACTGAGGTCTGAATGTGGGCATATGAAATAGCCTCCTGACTATTCAAGAGGTGTGTATTATTTAATGAGGCTATGAGTCAGTGATTAGATAAAAATAGTCCCTTAACTATTTCTAAGGCGTGTATTATTCACAGAGACACTTACTAATCATATCAAAATAAACTCCACTATTTCAGGTTGTGCATTATCCAATGATTTCTGTGGCCATATAAAATAGACCAGTGTTTCCCACAGGTGTATTATTTTCTGAGGCTCTAAAATAGTGGCTATATAAAGAAGACTCTTAACTCTTTTCCCAGATGTGTATTACTGAATGAGACTGAATAAGTAAATAAGAGACTCCTGATTCCCAGTTGTGCATTATATACAGAGACTCTGAATGTGTCCATTTGAAAAGACACTAGACATTTCCAGGTGTATTATTCAGAGGCTCTGAATGAGTGGCCATATGAAAGAGATTCCTTCCATTCCAGATATATATTATTCACTGAAACACTGAAATGTGGCCTATGAAATAGACTCGATTTTACTTCACAGGTGTATTATTTCAATGATTTTCTAAAGGAATCACATATGAAATAGGCTAGTGATTATTCTTCACATGTGCATTATTAAAAAGGTTCTGATGAGTGTTCATATCAAAGACTCCTTATTCAAAGTGTGTATCATTCAGAGAGGTGATTAATTTGTGGCTATCTTAAATAGACCAGTGTCCTGACTACTCCACAGTTGTTTATTATTCACTGAATCTCTGAATGAGTGGCCATATAAAATAGACTCTGAATTTTCCCCATTGTGCATTATTTAGAGGCTCTGAATGAGTGTAATGACTCCTGAAGATTCTCTGGTGTGTATTATATACAGAGACTGAATCAGTGGTCACATGAAACAACCTGACTATTACTGTGGTATGCATTATTATCACTGAGGCTCTGAGTGCCATATAAAAAGATTCTAATATTCCAGATATATGTGCATTATTCACTGATTCTCTGAATGGCCATATGAAATAGACTCGATTTTATACAGGTGTATAATATTCTGCTGAAAACGTCACATATGAAATAGACTTCTTTTTCTTCACATTTTTATTCATTATAGGTTTTACATGTGCAGAATGTCAAATAGTTGACTGTCACACATGGCAGTGTGTTCTGCCTCCTCTCACCCACACTTGGTATTCATCCTGAGGCTATAGAGCTGTATTTAACAGTAGTGTATAGTGGGCCGTCTTGTGTCCATGTGTTCATTTTTCTCAACCTATGGTGAGTATATGAGTATTTTTCTTGGAACCAAACCAAATGATCGATGATTACTGGACTGAAAATGTGGCACATATACACCTAATATTCAGCAATCATGTGATTTGATTCTTTGTGGACATGATGAATCTGAAGTGTATAATATTCTGAGCAAACTGACACAAGAACAGAGACTTATTACTTTACAAGGGTGCGTTATACACTGATTGTCTGAATGGGTAGCCATATGACAGGGACTCCTAATTATTCTCCATGTGTACATTATTTAAACAGCTTCTGCATTAGTGTGAATACCAAAGAGACTCCTGGCATTTTCCCAGTTGTGTATTCATCAGTTATTCCCAGAATGAGAGATCATATAAAATAAACTCCTGACTATCACCCAGGTGTGTATCATACAGTGAGGCACTTTATTCATGGCTACCATAAACAGCCTCCTGACTACTCCATAGAAGTTCATTATTCACTGAAGCTCTAAATGAGAGGCCATATAAAATAGTCACCTGACTATTGCACTGTTGTGTATTATTCAATAAGGCTCTGAATAAGTAGCATTATGGAATAGAATCCTGATGATTCCCCAGGTGTGTATCATTCAGTGAGGCACTGAATGAGCGGCTATATGAGAGAGGCTCCAGACTATTACTCTGGTGTGCATTATTCGCTGAGGATCAAAATGTGTGCCTATATGAAGTAGACTCTTAACTCTTCAGCAGGTGTGTATTATTGAATGTGACTCTGAATAAGTGAGCATAAAAAAATGACTTCTGTCTATTGCCTAGGTGTGCATTATTTACAGAAACTCTGAATGTGTAGCCGTTTTAAGTAGACTCCTGACTGTCACCCATGTGTGTATTATTTAGGGAGGTGCTTAATTTGTGGCTATCTTAAATAGGGTTATGACTACTCCAGAGGTGTTCATTATTCACTGAATCTCTGAAGAAGAGGCCATATGAAAAAGACTCCTGACTATTGTCCCTTGTGAATTATTCAGTAAGGGGCTGAATGAATGGTTTTATGGAACAGAATTCTGAAGATTCCCAGTGGGTCATTCAGGGAGATACAGAATCAGTGGTCATATGAAACAACATCCTGACTAGTACCTTGTTGTGCATTATTCACTGAGGCTCTGTGTCGCCATATGAAATAGACTTCTAATATTCACTGTGTATTTCTTTTGTGTGCATTACTCACTGATTCTCTGAGTGGCCATATAAAATAGACTCCTGATTATTCCCCAGTGGTGTATTATTTCTTTGGGTTCCTAGTGACTCACCATATGAAATAGATTTCTGATTATTTAAAAAGTGTGCAATATTCAGGGAATCTATGAATTGGGGGTAATATGAATTAGTATCCTCAGTATTCCACAGAAATGCGTGATTCACTGAGGCTCATAGTAAGTGTTTATATTAAAAGGAATCCTGACTATCCCCAATCTGTGTATCATTCAGTGAGGCTCTACATGATTTTCCATATGAGAAAGGCTCCTGAGTTTAAAACAGCTGTGAATTATTCAGAGAGCCTCTCAATGAGTGGCCATGTGAAATACACCCCTGACGTTTTTCCAGTTGTGTACTATTCAGTGATGCTCGAAATGAGTGGCCATATAAGTCAGACCCCTCAGTACTCAACAGACGTGCATTATTCACTGAGGGGCTAAATGAGAGGGCATAAGCAATAGACTCCTGATTATTTCCTTGGTGTGCATAATTCACTGAGGCTCCGAATATGTGGCCATTTGGAATGGATTCTCACAATTCCCTAGGAGTGTGTTATTCACAGAGTCTCTGAATGCATTGATTCCAAATA
>JAKFGQ010000585.1:0-19203 GCA_021498475.1 Saguinus midas | reverse complement strand
TGCCGGATGATGTCTGTGTGCCTGTATCACCATGTGACTTCATGTAAAGTTTCTTCATGTTCACAGTTCTTAGCAAATGCAGTTTCAATCTGTAGATAGCCAGCAGTGGATGTTACTACAGGAAAATGCAGGATCAAAATGGTCCTTATGAAAAAAAAAAAAATACAAAAAAATTACCTGGGCATGGTGGTGCGTGCCTGTAATCCCAGCTTCTCAGGAGGCTGAGGCAGGAGAATCGCCTGAACCCAGGAGGCGGTGGTTGCGGTGAGCCGAGATCACGCCATTGCACTCCAGCCTGGGTAACGAGCGAAACTCCGTCTCAAAAACAACAACAACAACAACAACAACAACAATAATAATAACGTTAAATTAAATGTCGAAAAACAAGAAATCACACATAATTTAGAAGGCCATTGCTGCCTTGAAAGGCGAGAAGCATAGGTTTGTGTCACCATGGGTTTTCTTTGTTTTCCTTTGTTCCCGAAAGATCGCTCATTCATTCATTCATTCGTTCGATTCTATTTTATTCTGTTCTGTTCTATTCTGTTCTATTCTATTCTAGAACCAAGTTAGCAATCACTGTGAGGAGAATGGAAACAGTTTTGTTCTTTATAAAATGACATTGTACAGGTTCTAACTCTAGGCTAGCTACATCACATTCCCCCCTGTTCTTATAACATGTATTAAATCTTTAATAGGTGTCCTCTTCTTGACACAGAGGCCTATAGTTGGATCTTAGAACCATTAATTTTACCAAATCTATTCTTTCCTGGATAAATTTGCAGAGCATGTTTAAAAGGCATGGTCCAAATGTTAACCCTAGGATCACTAACACTAAGGGTCCTGTTAATTCAGTGAGCTAGGGGATCAAGAGAACAGTTTTTGGTACCAATTTCCTGAGGCCTTTCTGAAGTGTTTTCTTGTTTCTAAGTTCTGCCTAACCATCACAAGGCTGTCTCAGATAATTCCAGAATTATTTGCATAGCAGCAACATTGCTCACTGAGAGCTACGCACAGTCCTCCTTCCTTCAAGAATAACAAGTCTAACTCCCTTCTATTTTATAATACCATTTCAGCCAAGGAGTCTACTTGTTCAGCTAATTTGGTGATGGAATTTTCCAGATGGGTAATATCTGCATCTATTTGATGTGAAAGAGTTTTTGAAATTTTGGTCCCCAGTGACTAAGGCAGATATTTCTACAGTGGTGGATCTTGCTATTCTAAGTCCTACTAATAGGGGCATAATTATGGGGGCCCATTCCCAACGTCTGTCTGTATTGCGTGCTATGAGAATTTCACCTCTTATCTGATGTGGGCCCTGGGCATAGATATAGCCCCATTGTCTGAAGCTGTTTTTTGGCCACTACGTTCCCACACCCCATCTTCTTTGCTTTCACTGCATTTCCCCACCCCATCTTTTTGTCTTCATTTGTCCTACAGTATTTGCATCTAGGCTCTCGCTTAAGAGAGTGCAGAGGTCTAGGGAGAAGGTTATGGGATCTCTGGGAATGTACTCTAGGGTTAAGTTGACAAGGGTGGTTCCAGCCCCAAGTACAATACTAACAAATTGTCCCGTTGAGCCCTCCGTGACCCATTGATAATAAGTGTGCATTAAGGGGGGTCCCTTTCAGGTGGTGGTTACAGGAATCAAAGAGATTAGGATAGGATGATGACCATGAATGGTGCAAAAGTCTTAGCTTTAGGGGGGGTCCGTTGAGGATGAAACTATTTCTTATCTCACATCCAGGGGGAAGGGTAATCTTGACGTGTGAATGGTGAATCCAGGCAGTCAGTCCGTCCACCTTGACTGCCATGGGGGTGACCAGAATCACAGTGTAGTGTCCCTTCCAGCGAGGAGTCAGGCTGCAGGCAGTGAATCTCTTTATCAGGACTTTGTCCCCCAGCTGGAAGGGGTGTAATGGCTGGTCAGTGTGGTCCCTGGAGTAGGTTGAACTCCTCTAAAGAGCGAGTGCACCTGGGACAGAACAGACTGAAGTGCCTGCAAGGACTTAAGGAGTGTATGGTTATGGATTTCAGCATGCACGGTATCCGTGGGTCTGGGAAGTAAGGGAGGGGGGCCTTCCAAACATAATTTCAAAAGGAGTGAAGCCTTTCTTATTGGGAGTACATCGGGTATGGAGGAGGATAAAAGGAAGCAGGTTAACCCGTTTTCACTGGTCTCTAGGATAAATTTTGTTAAAGTTTTCGTTATGGTCCAGTTCATCCTTTCAACCTGCCCTGAACTCTGGGGGCGATAAGCACAGTATAGCTTCCAGGATATGCCCAGGGCCTTGGCCAGGCCCTGTGAAACTTGTGCTGTAAAAGCAGGGCCATTATCTGATCCCAGTGTCAGGGGCAAGCCAAACCACGGAACCAGGTCTTGTAACAATCTCTTTGTTACTATCAGTGAGGTTTTTGACCTAGTAGGAAAAGCCTTGACCCATCCAGAAAAAGTATCTACAAACACAAGGAGGTTTTTATAGCCGCAAGCTGGAGGCTTTATTCTAGTAAAATCTACTCCTTAGTGTTCCCCTGGGTTAGTACCCCTAAGTTTTATTCCTGCTTGACTAGTTTTACTGTCTCCTGGATATACTTTGTTGCTTACATTACAATGAATAGTAGTTTCCCTAACAATCTCATGTAAATGTGGAATGTAGTACCTGGCCCTCAACAGCTCAGTGAGCTTTGTTTGTCCTAAGTGAATGGCCTGGTGTATGTCCTTAACTAGAGCTCTCCCTAGAGCCTTGGGGAGCACAATCTTTATGTCCAGTAGAATCCACTATCTTGTGGAATCTTGCTGTCCCCCCGTTCTTTAGCAAAGTTTTCTTCTTCAGGTGAGTATGTTGGGGTAGGAGGCAGGTTTGGGGCCAGCAGAGTCACAAAAGAGGCAGAGGTTTTATTGGCCCCAAGGCTGCCTGTCTGGCTTGCAGTTCAGCTGCCTTATTTCCCCTTGCCTCTGGTGAATCTTCCTTCTGGTGTCCTTTGCAGTGTATTAATGCCACTGCCTTAGGCTTCCATATAGCTTCTAGCAAGGCTAGGATTTCCTCTTTGTTTTTGATGATTTTTCCCTCTGAGGTAAGCAGCCCTCTTTCTTTATAAATGGCTCCATGTACATGGGCCGTAGCAAAGGCATATTGACTATCTGTGTAGATATTGACAGTTTTTCCCTCTGCCCAGTCCAAGGGTTTTATCAGAGCTATGAGTTCTGCCTTCTGGGCTAGGGTCCTGTGTGGGAGAGCCTGGGCCCAGATAACCCTCTCTAGGGTGACCACAGCTGCCCTGGCATACCTGACTCCATTGACCATCTGTATACAGTACCTCTTCCAGGTTCTGCAGGGGGACGTCGGTGAGATCTGGTCATGCAGCGTGGAGGACATCTATTGTCTGTTGGCAGTCATGAATTGGCTCCTCTGGCTCACTGTCAGGTAGCAATGTGGTGGATTTAACATCCATTTTCCCGAGGGTCCACAGAGTAGCAACTCCACTGTGTGGGGAACTACTAAGCTTAACTCCTGCACCAAAGTCAGCTTGTCTGCCTCCTTGACTAATAAGGCTGTGGCTGCCACTGCTCTTAGGCAAGCTGGTCATTTGGAGGCTATGGGGTCAAGTCCTTTGAAAGATAGGTGACTGGCTGGGATTAGGGTCCCAGAGTTTGGGTGAGCACCCCCTTAGCAACTCTCTGTTTTTCATGTACAAACAACTGGAAAGGTTTAGAGATGTCTGGCAAGGCTAAGGCTGGGGCCTCAGTCAGGGCAGTCTTGAGCATGTCAAAAGCCCATTGCTCTACCTTTGTCCATGTTAAGGGCTGATTTCCTCCAGTGCAGGCATACAGGGGATGGCTATCTCAGCAAATCTCAAAATCCATAGCTTGCAGTACCCTGCCGCCCCAAGGAATTCTCGAACTTGGTGTTTTGTGGTGGGGGTGGGTATTCGCAGCACTGCTTGGATTCAGCTGGGTGCCAGTGCCCGGTTGCCTTTCTCTATAATATAGCCCAGGTAAGTAACTCTTGGCTGGCAGAGCTGGGCCTTTTTAGCTGAGACCCAGTACCCTAAAGTCTGTAGGGTCCTTAAGTAATGACTGGGTGGTTTCTTTACAGTCCTCCTGGGTTTTTGTGGATGAGAGTAAGTTATCCACATATTGGAGCAGGGTGCATTCTGGGAACTCAGCTCGGAAATCAGCAAGGTCTTGGCTCAGCATCTCATCAAACAAAGTAGGGGAATTCTTAAAACCTTGCAGCAGCCTCTCTGCTGGATTTCTGGTCCCCATGACTTAACTCGGGTTTCCTGACCTCCAATGGAGGCATAGGTTTCCTGGAGAGCTGCTATTACTGCCTTAGAAACTCTCTTATCTTGGTTGGTTTCTAAAGTGTCCCTATTATTAAAAACTTTTTGGGCAATCTCTAACAACTGAGCTAAATTTATTCCCTGGAACCTCTCTAATTTTTGCAATTTTCTTTTGATGTCTGGAGCAGACTGGGAAACAAAAGCCAGATTTATGGGCCACTGATTCTTACAGTCCCTACCATGGAGTGGTTAGTGGGCTTACGGGCCACTCCCCTAAATCCCTCTAACAAGTACTGGTGAAAATTTTTCAAAGCCTGCATGCCCGCTGGGGTGTTTGGGTCCCATTGGGGCCTGGTGGAAGGGAAATTGTATTAATTTGTTCCTGGCATCTTCTGATCTTCTCTTATCCTAAGTATTGCTTTATGGGCTTCTTGTCTAATTCTACTCCTCTCCTCTGTGGTGAACAAACTCAGTAATAATTGTTGGCAGTTATTCTAAGTGGGGTGATAAGTCTGCAGTACAGATTTTAAGAGCTCTGTCAAAGCCTGGGGCTTCTCAGAGAATGGGGGATGTTGAGCCTTCTGACAGAACTTACTCTATTGTAAAACCTTGCTACCATCTTATGATCCTCAGACTCCCAGCACGACCTTTTCCTGGGGAAATTTACATCTCAGCAGGTTTCTAACACTCCCCCTCTCGCCATGTTAGCAGTTCCCCAGCCCTCCCAGGAACTATTAAACTCAGCACTTCCCCAGCCCCTCCCCTCCTGCACAGCCCCTCACACTGGAGGTATCTGCCAGCTTGCAGGCCATAAAAATCCCCTTTGCCATGCCACAGGTGCTTCATGTCAATTTTGGGTGCAGCCCAGAAGATTTTTTCTTGCTCTTAATAAAGCTTGTGCCAGCACTTGGTGTTTTGGCCCTCTCCTTAATTTCTATCACCTTCCAGTTATATAAGTCACCTGACAAGAAGTGAACAAAGAATGGGTGACCCCAATTGTTTTCTCCTGTTGGGGGAGCCTCTTGGAGAGGAAGGACCACCGGTGGGTGTGGGGCCCTGTTTTGAGTGTGGAGAGGAGATAAGGGCTGATCATTAATACTGGGCTGAGAATACAGTGGAGGCAACTCTTGGTCCTCGACAGGGCCTGGAAGAACAGCCAGCACTGAGGGGCCCTTCTTTGGGCCTGCTAGCATAACCTGAAGTCCAGCACACTTTATACATTTTTCAAGCCAAGGAGGGGGCTGCTGGTTCAGCCTCAGCCATTGATCAATGTATGGAAATTGATCAGGGTGGCCTGGGGACCCCAACACAATGTTTCAGACAGCCTGAGTTATCTTGGGGTCATATGTCCCCATATCTGGCCAGCCTACTCTAAAGGCTGCCCAATCCAACTCACAGAGGGTCCAAAGCCTCTGTGGGGTTAGTTTAATACCATACTGGCCAGAGAACCCTATTTTAAAGTTTTCCATCATGCTTCAGAAGGGGGTGCATGGTCGGGGCTGTGACAAGCCTATTTGGTTGTTTTCTTCAATCTTTGAATTTTCTCCTAAAAGACTAGCTTCACTGAGGACTTGAACCACTAACCTCACAATTGCATGCCCCCTTCACTTTAATTGCTGTGCTAACAAGGAACTTGCACTACAAAGAGTTAGAAAGCTGTTCTTAAAGCCAGATTTTAGATGCAAATTCTGCACCCTGAGGCAGTGTGGTCTGCCTGAAAGCTGGGTGGGGCTGGCAGCCAGCAGAGAGGAAAAAAACCCACTTTTTGTGTCAGTTTAAAACTGAGCTCCAAGCCACTGGGCCAGCTGCAAGTTCCTGCCCTGCAGCCTTTTGTCACCTTTACACAGGGACCCTGAAAAGCATTTAATTCCTGTCTCCCTTTTTCTCCACTCTCTTCCCTGTCTCCTCTCTCTCTCCCTATTTCTTCTCTCTTCTCTCTGTCCCTATTTCTTCTCTCCTCTCTCTTTCCCTACTTCCTTTCTTTCGGGACTTTTGCTTACTACTTGTGTCTTTCTCTTTCTGTGGTGGTATAGCCAATTTTGGAAAGCCTCTAATTCAAATTTTTGCCCTCTCTAAAGCAGGTTTTAGTAGGGCCTCCCTGTGATACATGACTGGGCACTGCCCATAACAACATTGGACACTTTTCTGACAGAATAGGCAGTCACTAGTTTTCCATTTTAGCTTGACAAAGAGCACTCATAGACCCTGATCTAGGACTTTTTTTTTCTACAACCCCAAAGAAACTACTTTTGAGGTGCCAAGGGCACAACTGCCTTTCTGACATGGACTCAGACCCAGCATGGGCAAAAATACTCTTTTCCCAGTGGAGGTGGCTGGGAGAATTTACAGGCCACAATTATTATAACAAGGAAGAAAATAAAAACAACTAAAGTTAAGACTATTTGCCACATGGCAGAAAAAGAAAGAGTGAGGCCTCAGTGGTAGAAGAAAAATGAGAAAGAAGAAGAGAGTAATCTCTGCAGGGGTATAATCAATAAAGTTCCTGCATCCAGTGGTTCATCAACCACTGTAAAATATCTACCAAGGGAAGATGGTCTGAACCAGTGTATGTCTGCTAGCAGGAGTCTAATAAAACTAACAAATCTACACTGAGGTGAATCACCGTTATGCCTTATGACACTCCCATGAAACCACAGGTGGAGGCACTCAAGTCCCATAGCTTTCAGCTGTGGGACTACACATAAATACACACACACACACTCTCACTCACACAGAGGCTATGGAAAACAATCAAATGCTGACACCCACTATGCCAGCTACCAGAAGCTGATACCCACTATATCAGCTACCCGATGCTGATACCCACTGTACCAGCTACCAGAAGGCTGCCACCCACTATGCCAGCCACCTGACACTGATACCCACCATACCAGCTACTAGAAGGCTGCCACGCCAGGTCAGAGTTGCAGTGACTCGTCAGTCCCCGACACAGGCCCTTTTCCCTTGAACTAGTTCCCAGATTCCAAACCAAACCTACCTCCGAGGCTTTTAGGACCCTGAAGAATTTTGGGTGAACGTCGGCGGGTGGGCGCTCTTCCGCAGTGGCACTCCGGGGCCCTGAGACAGCTCAGGGGTGCCTCCCCAGAGGCTCCCGAGGAGGAGCGCCGCCCGGCGAGGCTCTGAAATGGCTTTGTCTGGTGATGAAAATAAAAGATCTCGTGGAACCTCCAAAATGTTGTATCGAACCGAGCACAGAAAATCAACACCAAGACAAAAGTATGCCAAATTGCAGGGTTTATTGCCAGCAACCACGGAGGACTCACGTCTCTCCAACCCATGGCAGAGAAAGAAGGGTGACAAGACTTTTATACTTGCAAAACCACCTTGGGAGTGGGGTGAAGAGTGGAGATGGGGAATGAAAGCTGTCAATCACCTCCTAGGCTGAGATGAGGTTGAGGGGGGCTGGGCCAGGGACTTTTGCCATTCAATTGCCACTTAAGTGGTTTACAGAGGTTAAGATAAACATTAGCTTATACATTATTTGGACAGGTGTGGGATCACAGATTTTCAGTTGCTTGCCACCAGGATGGATTATCTTTTTTATTTTTTTATTATAGGTTTTGGGGTACATGTGCAGAGCGTGCAAGATAGTTGCATAGGTACACACATGGCAGTGTTGCTGCCTTCCTCCCTTCACCACACTTGGCATTCATCCCCAGGCTATCCTCCCAGCCCCCCACTGTCCCTCCCCATTCCCCCAATAGACCCCAGTGTATAGACCCCTCTCTGTGTCCATGTGTTCTCATTTTTCTCACCCACCTATGAGTGAGTATGCGGTATTTCTTTTCTGTTCTTGTGTCAGTTTGCTGAGAATGATGTTCTCCAGATTCATCCATGTCCTTACAAAGGACACAAACTCATCATTTTTGATTGCTGCATAATATTCCATGGTGTATATGTGCCACATTTTCCCAGTCCAGTCTATCATCGTTGGGCATTTGGGTTGGTTCCAGGTCTTTGCTATTGTAAACAGTGCTGCAATGAACATTCGTGTGCATGTGTCCTTATAGTAGAACGATTTATAGTCCTTTGGATATATACCCAGTAATGGGATTGCTGGGTCAAATGGAATTTCTATTTCTAGGTCCCTGAGGAATCGCACACTGTCTTCCACAATGGTTGAACTAATTTACACTCCCACCAACAGTGTAAGAGTGTTCCTATTTCTCCACATCCTCTCCAGCATCTGCTGTCTCCAGATTTTTAATGATCGCCATTCTAACTGGCGTGAGATGGTATCTCAATGTGGTTTTGATTTGCATCTCTCTAATGACCAGTGATGATGAGCATTTTTCATATGTTTGTTGGCCTCATGTATGTCTTCTTTTGTAAAGTGTCTGTTCATATCCTTTGCCCATTTTGAATGGGCTTGTTTGTTTTCCTGTAAATCTGTTTGAGTTCTTTGTAAATTCTGGATATCAGCCCTTTGTCAGATGTGTAAACTGCAAAGATTTTTCCCATTCTGATGGTTGCCGATTCACTCTAGTGACTGTTTCTTTTGCCGTGCAGAAGCTGTGGAGTTTGATTAGGTCCCATTTGTCTATATCAGCTACCCGATGCTGATACCCACTGTACCAGCTACCAGAAGGCTGCCACCCACTATGCCAGCCACCTGACACTGATACCCACTATACCAGCTACTAGAAGGCTGCCACCCACTATGACAGCCACCAGAAGGCTGGCACCCACTGTGCCAGCCACCAGCCTCAAGTGACATCTTTGTGAGGCTTGCCAGGTCAGAGTTGCAGTGACTCATCAGTCCCCCAACACAGGCCCTTTTCCCTTGAACTAGTTCCCAGATTCCAAACCAAACCTACCTCCAGAGGCTCTTAAAACCCTGATGAATTTTGGGTGAACATCGGCCAGGTGGGCACTCTTCCGCAGTGGCACTCCGGGGCCCTGAGACAGCTCAGGGGGTGCCTCCCCTAGAGGCTTCCAAGGAGGGAGCGGCCACCCGGGTGAGACTCTGAAATGGCTTTTGTCTGGTGATGAAAAATAAAAGATCTTGGTGGGACCTCCAAAATGTTGTATCAGACTGAGCACAGAAAGTCAACACCAAGACAAAATTATGCCAAATTGCAGGGTTTATTGCCAGCAACCACGGAGGACTCACGTCTCTCCAACCCATGACTGAGAAAAAAGGGTGACAAGACTTTTTTATACCTGCAAAACCACCTTGGGAGTGGGGGTGAAGAGTGGAGATGGGGATGAAAGGCTGTAAATCACCTCCTAGGCTGAGATGAGGGTGAGGGGGCTCCAGACATTCCAAAAGCCAGAAGACTTTCATCATTCTGATTGCCACTTAAGAGGTTTACAGAAGTTAAGATAAACATTAGTTTATACATTATTTGGACAGGTGTGGATCCACAGATTTTTTACTTGCACCAGGATGGAATTATCTTTTTTTTTAAAAATTTTTTTTTTTTTTGTGCATTATAGGTTTTGGGGTACATGTGCAGAACGTGCAAGATAGTTGCATAGGTACACACATGGCAGTGTGCTTTGCTGCCTTCCTCCCTTCACCCACACTTGGCATTCATCCCCAGGCTATCCCTCCCAGCCCCCACTGTCCCTCCCCATTCCCCAATAGACCCCAGTGTATAGTAGACCGCCTCTCTGTGTCCATGTGTTCTCATTTTCTCACCCACCTATGAGTGAGTATATGCGGTATTTCTTTTCTGTTCTTGTGTCAGTTTGCTGAGAATGATGTTCTCAGATTCATCCATGTCCTACAAAGGACACAAACTCATCATTTTTGATTGCTGCATAATATTCCATGGTGTATATGTGCCACATTTTCCCAGTCCAGTCTATCATCGTTGGGCATTTGGGTTGGTTCCAGGTCTTTGCTATTGTAAACAGTGCTGCAATGAACATTCGTGTGCATGTGTCCTTATAGTAGAACGATTTATAGTCCTTGATAGATACCCAGTAATGGGATTGCTGGGTCAAATGGAATTTCTATTTCTAGGTCCCTGAGGAATCGCCACACTGTCTTCCACAATGGTTGAACTAATTTACACTCCCACCAACAGTGTAAGAGTGTTCCTATTTCTCCACATCCTCTCCAGCATCTGCTGTCTCCAGATTTTTAATGATCGCCATTCTAACTGGCGTGAGATGGTATCTCAATGTGGTTTTGATTTGCATCTCTCTAATGACCAATGATGATGAGCACTTTTCATATGTTTGTTGGCCTCATGTATGTCTTCTTTTGTAAAGTTTCTGTTCATATCCTTTGCCCATTTTGAATGGGCTTGTTTGTTTTCCTGTAAATCTGTTTGAGTTCTTTGTAAATTCTGGATATCAGCCCTTTGTCAGATGTGTAAACTGCAAAGATTTTTCCCATTCTGATGGTTGCCGATTCACTCTAGTGACTGTTTCTTTTGCCGTGCAGAAGCTGTGGAGTTTGATTAGGTCCCATTTGTCTATTTTGGCTTTTGTTGCCAATGCTTTTGGTGTTTTTCATGAAGTCCTTGCCTACTCCTATGTCCTGAATGGTTTTGCCTAGATTTTCTTCTAGGGTTTTTATGGTGTCAGGTCTTACGTTTAAGTCTTTAATCCATCTGGAGTTAATTTTAGTGTAAGGTGTCAGGAAGGGGTCCAGTTTCTGCTTTCTGCACATGGCTAGCCAGTTTTCCCAACACCATTTATTAAATAGGAATCCTTTCCCCATTGCCTGTTTTGTCTGGTTTATCAAAGATAATATGGTTGTAGATATGTTGTGTTGCCTCCGATGCTTCTGTTCTGTTCCATTGGTCTATATCTCTGTTTTGGTACCAGTACCATGCTGTTTTGATTACTGTAGCCTTGTAGTATAGTTTGAAGTCTGGTAGTGTGATGCCTCCGCTGTGTTCTTTTGCTTAGAATTGACTTGGCTATGCGGGCTCTTTTTGGTTCCATATGAAATTCATGGTGGTTTTCCAGTTCTGTGAAGAAATTCAATGGTAGTTTGATGGGGATAGCATTGATTGTGTAAATTACTTTGGGCAGTATAGCCATTTTCACGATATTGATTCTTCCTAACCACGAACATGGAATGTTTCTCCATCTGTTTGTGTCCTCTCTTATTTCGTTGAGCAGTTGTTTGTAGTTTTCCTTAAAGGGTCCCTTACATTCCTTGTGAGTTGTATTCCTAGGTATTTTATTTTCTTTGTAGCAATTGTGAATGGCAGTTCGTTCTTGATTTGGTTCTCTTTAAGTCTGTTATTGGTGTATAGGAATGCTTGTGATTTTTGAACATTGATTTTATATCCTGAGACTTTGCTGAAGTTGCTTATCAGTTGCAGGAGCTTTTGGGCTGAGGTGATGGGGTCTTCTAGGTATACTATCATGTCGTCTGCAAATAGAGACAATTTGGCTTCCACCTTTCCTATTTGAATACCCTTTATTTCTTTTTCTTGCCTGATTGCTCTGGCTAGAACTTCCAGTACTATGTTGAATAGGAGTGGTGAGAGGGCATCCTTGTCTAGTGCCGGATTTCAAAGGGAATGCTTCCAGTTTTGCCCATTAAGTATGATATTGGCTGTTGGTTTGTCATAAATAGCTTTTATTACTTTGAGATATGTTCCATCAATACCAAGTTTATTGAGGTTTTTAGCATAAAGGGCTGTTGAATTTTGTCAAATGCCTTCTCTGCATCAATTGAGATAATCATGTGGTTTTGTTTTTGCTTCTGTTTATGTGGTGAATTACATTTATAGACTTGCGTATGTTGAACCAGCCTTGCATCCCAGGATGAATCCTACTTGATCATGATGGATAAGTTTTTAATGTGCTGTTGCAATCGGTTTGCCAGTATTTTATTGAAGATTTTTGCATCTATGTTCATCATGGATATTGGCCTGAAGTTTTCTTTTCTTGTTGAGTCTCTGCCAGGTTTTGGTATCAGGATGATGTTGGTCTCATAAAATGATTTGGGAAGGGTTCCCTCTTTTGGATTATTTGGAATAGTTTCAGAAGGAATGGTACCAGATCCTCTTTGTGTGTCTGGTAGAATTCAGCTGTGAACCCATCTGGACCTGGGCTTTTTTGTGTGGTAGGCTCTTAATTGCTGCCTCAACTTCAGACCTTGTTATTGGTCTATTCATAGTTTCGGCTTCCTCCTGGTTTAGGCTTGGGAGGACACAGGCGTCCAGGAATTTATCCATTTCTTCCTGATTTACTAGTTTATGTGCATAGAGTTGTTTGTAGTATTCTCTGATGATGGTTTGAATTTCTGTGGAATCTGTGGTGATTTCCCCATTATCGTTTTTATTGCATCTATTTGGTTGTTCTCTCTTTCTTTTTATCAGTCTGGCTAGTGGTCTGTCTATTTTGTTGATCTTTTCAAAAACCAGCTCTTAGATTTATTGATTTTTGAAGGGTTTTCTTGTCTCTATCTCCTTCAGTTCTGCTCTGATCTTAGTTATTTCTTGTCTTGCTAGGTTTTGAGCTTTTTGATCTTGCTCCTCTAGCTCTTTCAATTTTGATGATAGGGTGTCAATTTTGGATCTCTCCACTCTTCTCATGTGGGCACTTATTGCTATATATTTTCCTCTACAGACTGCTTTAAATGTGTCCCAGAGATTCTGGTACGTTGTGTCTTCATTCTCGTTGGTTTCAAAGAACTTCTTTATTTCTGCCTTCATTTCATTGTTTATCAATCAACATTCAAGAGCCAGTTGTTCAGTTTCCATGAAGCTGTGCGGTTCTGAGTTATTTTCTGAATTCTGAGTTCCAACTTGATTGCACTATGGTCTGAGAGACTGTTTGTTATGATTTCAGTTGTTTTGCATTTGCTGAGGTGCTTTACTTCCAATTATGTGGTCAATTTTGGAGTAGGTGTGATGTGGTGCTGAGAAGAATGTATATTCTGTGGATTTGGGGTGGAGAGTTCTGTAAATGTCTATCAGGTTTGCTTGTTCCAGGTCTGAGTTCAAGTCCTGGATATCCTTGTTAATTTTCTGTCTGGTTGATCTGTCTGCTATTGACAGTGGAGTGTTAAAGTCTCCCACTATTATTGTGTGGGAGTCTAAGTCTCTTTGTAAGTCATTAAGAACTTGCCTTATATATCTGGGTGCTCCTACATTGGGTCCATATATATTTAGAATCGTTAGCTCTTCTTGTTGTATCGATCCTTTTACCATTATGTAATGACCTTCTTTGTCCCTTTTGATCTTTGTTGCTTTAAAGTCTATTTTATCAGAGATGAGAATTGCAACTCCTGCTTTTTTGCTCTCCATTTGCTTGGTAAATCTTCCTCCATCCTTTATTTTGAGCCTTTGTGTATCTTTGCATGTGAGGTGGGTTTCCTGGATACAGCACACCGATGGGTTTTGGTTTTTATCCAATTTGCCAGTCTGTGTCTTTTGATTGGTGCATTTAGCCCATTTACATTCAGGGTTAATATTGTTATGTGTGAATTTGATACTGCCATTTTGATGCTAGCTGGCTGTTTTGCCCGTTGGTTCATGTACATTCTTCATTTTGTTGATGGTCTTTAGCATTTGGTATGCTTTTAGGATGGCTGGAACTGGTTGTTTCTTTCTATGTGTAGTGCCTCTTTCAGGAGCTCTTGTAAAGCAGGCCTAGTGGTGACAAAATCTCTGAGTACTTGCTTGTTCATGAAGGATTTTATTTTTCCTTCACTTATGAAGCTCAGTTTGGCTGGATATGAAATTCTGGGTTGAAAGTTCTTTTCTTTAAGGATGTTGAATATTGGCCCCACTCTCTTCTGGCTTGTAGAGTCTCTGCGAGAGATCTGCTGTGAGTCTGATGGGCTTCCCTTTGTGGGTGACCTGACCTTTCTCTCTGGCTGCCCTTAGTATTTTCTCCTTCATTTCAACCCTGGTGAATCTTACCATTATGTAATGACCTTCTTTGTCCTTTTGATCTTTGTTGCTTTAAAGTCTATTTTATCAGAGATGAAATTGCAACTCCTGCTTTTTTGCTCTCCATTTGCTTGGTAAATCTTCCTCCATCCTTTATTTTGAGCCTTTGTGTATCTTTGCATGTGAGGTGGGTTTCCTGGATACAGCACACCGATGGGTTTTGGTTTTTATCCAATTTGCCAGTCTGTGTCTTTTGATTGGTGCATTTAGCCCATTTACATTTAGGGTTAATATTGTTATGTGTGAATTTGATACTGCCATTTTGATGCTAGCTGGCTGTTTTGCCCGTTGGTTCATGTACATTCTTCATTTTGTTGATGGTCTTTAGCATTTGGTATGCTTTTAGGATGGCTGGTACTGGTTGTTTCTTTCTATGTGTAGTGCCTCTTTCAGGAGCTCTTGTAAAGCAGGCCTAGTGGTGACAAAATCTCTGAGTACTTGCTTGTTCATGAAGGATTTTATTTTTCCTTCACTTATGAAGCTCAGTTTGGCTGGATATGAAATTCTGGGTTGAAAGTTCTTTTCTTTAAGGATGTTGAATATTGGCCCCACTCTCTTCTGGCTTGTAGAGTCTCTGCGAGAGATCTGCTGTGAGTCTGATGGGCTTCCCTTTGTGGGTGACCGACCTTTCTCTCTGGCTGCCCTTAGTATTTTCTCCTTCATTTCAACCCTGGTGAATCTGACGATTATGTGCCTTGGGGTTGCTCTTCTTGCAGTATCTTTGTGGTGTTCTCTGTATTTCCTGGAGTTGAGTATTGACCTGTCTTGCTAGGTTGGGGAAATTTTCCTGGATAATATCCTGAAGAGTGTTTTCCAGCTTGGATTCATTCTCTTCATCACATTCTGGTACACCTATCAAACGTAGGTTGGGTCTCTTCACATAGTCCCACATTTCTTGGAGATTTTGTTCATTCCTTTTGTGCTTTTTCTTTAATCTTGGTTTCTCGTTTTATTTCATTGAGTTGATCTTCAACTTCTGATATTCTTTCTTCTGCTTGGTCAATTCGGCTGTTGAAACTTGTGCATGCTTCACGAAGTTCTCGTGTTGTGTTTTCAGCTCCTTCAATTCATTCATATTCCTCTCTAAGTTGTCCATTCTTGTTATCAATTCCTCGAATCTTTTTCAAATCTTTTTCAAGGTTCTTAGTTTCTTTGCACTGATTTAGAACATGTTCTTTTAGCTCACTGAAGTTTCTCATTATCCACTTTCTGAAGTCTGATTCCGTCATTTCATCACAGTCATTCTCTGTCCAGCTTTGTTCCCTTGCTGGTGAGGAGTTTTGGTCCTTTTGGAGGTGAGGTGTTTTGGTTTGGGTGTTTTCCTCCTTTTTGCGCTGGTTTCTTCCCATCTTTATGGATTTATCCACCTGT
Organism: Saguinus midas; assembly: GCA_021498475.1. Classification (NCBI taxonomy): domain Eukaryota; kingdom Metazoa; phylum Chordata; class Mammalia; order Primates; family Cebidae; genus Saguinus; species Saguinus midas. The sequence goes on along the minus strand of JAKFGQ010000585.1, from coordinate 3,655 downwards.
CGTCTTAGTAGTTGCTGATTTTTCGATTGGGTCTCTGTGTGGATGCTGAGATTGTTGATGGTGAAGTATTTCTGTTACTTAGTTTTCCTTCTAATGGTCTAGCCCTCTGCTGTATGAGTGCTGAGGTCCACTCCAGGCCCTGCTTGTCTGGGGTATACCTGTAGCAGCTGTGGAACAGTGAGGATTGATACCAGTTTCTTCTTCTGCTTTCTTTGTTCCGGAATGATGCCCGCCAATTGTCAGTCTGATTAGTCCTTTTTGGGGTGACTCTTTGGATATACAGGGTTCAGGGAGCTGCTTAAGGGATGGTCTGTGCTTTATAGGAGCTCCAGTGCTGAGCTGTGAGCTCCGTTGTTCATTCAGGGTTGTTGGGAGGTTGTTTATGTCTGCTGCAATAGAACTCATAAAACACCCCCCTATTTCCCCCTTAGATGCTCTGTCTCAGGGAGTTGGGGCTTTCTTTATGAGTATCTGTTGCACTCTCCTGCCCCACTAGGTGGCAGTCTATTCACTATTTGCCTGTAAGGGCTCTGACCTGCTAGTGTGGGTCCGCCCTGTTGCTGCTGGGTTCCTTTCTGCTGTGGAGCGCTCCCCCCTTTTGGCAGAGTCTCTCTGTTATGGCAGGTTGCCTTGGCAATGGCAGGCTGCGTCAGCCCTGGGTGGTACTTCAGTAGGGGTGGATTGCATCAGTAATGGCAGATGCCCCTTCCTCACCAGGCTGCACCGTCCTAGATGCCAGCAGCAAAACTCTCAGCCCCAAGCGCCTCCAGTCATTGCCCTGCTTGTCCCCATGAGGGTGGGACCCGCCGAGCCCAATCACCTAGCTCCCTGCCTCAGAGTCCGTCCTCTCTCTCTCTCTCTCTCTTCCTCTCCCCAAGCTGTAAGGTCGACTCTCTCACTGGTGCCCCAGTAGCCTGCTGATAGGGCACTGGAATCCATGCGATCTCCTGTGCCACTGCCCACTGCAGCAGCTCAGATCACGCTTCCCAGGAAACTTCTGGTCTGGCTCATTGTCCAAGTCCCATTCAATCAGATGGACATGCCAATCTGCCCTTCCAAATCTCAGATTGCCGGTTTAACAGGGCACCCAGACCAGTGAGTTCCATGCCGGGTCCCACTGCGGTGCTGGCCGAAGTGGCCGCAGGAGCTGGCTGCGTTAGCTGGCTTTACTAGCGTCCCGTGTCTCTCCCACACCTGGGACTTTCAATGCTCTGTGGGCAAAAAATGTCCATCCGAGAATGCGGCTAGGACTCACCCTCTGCGCCTTCACTGAGAGCTGCAATCCTGAGTCACTTCTACAATGCCATCTTGCGAGTTCCCCCCCTAAATTGTCCATTCTTGTTATCAATTCCTCAAATCTTTTTTCAAGGTTCTCAGTTTCTTTGCACTGATTTAGAATATGTTCTTTTAGCTTAATGAAGTTTCTCATTATCCACTTTCTGAAGTCTGATTCCATCATTTCATCACATTCATTCTCTGTCCAGCTTTGTTCCCTTGCTGGTGAGGAGTTTTGGTCCTTTGTAGGAGGTGAGGTGTTTTGGTTTTGGGTGTTTTCCTCCTTTTTGCGCTGGTTTCTTTCCATCTTTATGGATTTATCCGCCTGTCGTCTTAGTAGTTGCTGATTTTTCAATTGGGTCTCTGTGTGGATGCTGAGATTGTTGATGATGAAGTATTTCTGTTACTTAGTTTTCCTTCTAATGGTCTAGCCTCTGCTGTATGAGTGCTGAGGTCCACCCAGGCCCTGCTTGTCTGGGGTATACCTGTAGCAGCTGTGGAACAGTGAGGATGATACCAGTTTCTTCTTCTGCTGTCTTTGTTCCAGAATGATGCCCGCCAAATGTCAGTCTGATTAGTCCTGTTTTGGGGTGACTCTTTGGATATACAGGGGTCAGGGAGCTGCTTAAGGAGATGGTCTGTGCTTTATAGGAGCTCCAGTGCTGAGCTGTGAGCTTTGTTGTTCATTCAGGGTTGTTGGGAGGTTGTTTATGTCTGCTGCAATAGAACTCATAAAACACCACCCTTTTTTCCCCCCCTTGGATGCTCTGTCTCAGGGAGTTGGGGCTTTCTTTATGAGTATCTGTTGCACTGTCCTGCCCCACTAGGTGGCAGTCTATTCACTATTTGCCTGCTGGGGCTCTGACCTGTTGCTGCTGGGCTCCCTTCTGCTGTGGAGCACTCCCCCCTCCTGCTGGAGTCTCTCTGTTGTGGCAGGTTGCCTCGGCAATGGCAGGCTGCTTCAGCCCTGGGCGGTACTTCCGTAGGGGCAGATTGCGTCAGTAATGGTGGACGGCCCTCCCTCACCAGGCTGCACCATACTAGATGCTGGCAGCAAAACTCTCAGCCCCAAGTGCCTCCAGTTGCCACCCTGCTTGTCCCCGTGAGGTTGGGACCCACTGAGCTTGATCACCCAGCTCTCTGCCTCAGAGTCCATCCTCTCTCTCTCTCTCTCTTCCTCTCCCCAAGCTGAAAGGTCAACTCTCTCACTTGTGCCCCAGTAGCCTGCTGATAGGGCACTGGGATCTGTGCAATCTCCCGTGCCACTGCCCACTGCACTGGCTCAGATCACGCTTCCCAGGAAACTCCTGGTCTGGCTCATTGTCCAAGTCCCATTCAATCAGATGGACATGCCAATCTGCCCTTCCAAATCTCAGATTGCCAGTTTAACAGGGCACCCAGACCAGTGTGTTCCGTGCCAGGTCCTGCTGTGGTGCTGGCTGAAGTGGCTGCGTGAGCCAGCTGCGTTAGCTGGCTTTACTAGCATCCCGTGTCTCTCCACCCTGGGACTTTCAATGCTCTGTGGGCAACAAAGGTCCATCCAAGAATGCGGCTAGGACTCACCCTCTGCACCTTCACTGAGAGCTGCAATCCTGAGTCACTTCTATGACGCCATCTTGTGAGTCCCCCTCAGGGTGCTTACTCTTTTCAGTACCAGTAAACAGAGGCCAGCAATTCTGGCAGTTACAGATAAGAGAAAGTATGAAGCTTTACCTCTCTTTGCATTTTGCAAGGTAAATTAGCAGTTTACAGAAGCCAAGGTTAGCAGTTATCGTGAAGAGAATGGAAACAATTCTGTCTCTTTATAAAATGGCATTGTACAGGTTCTAACTCTAGGCTAGCTATATCACAGTTATGTTTTTATTTTTAAATTTTATTTACTTATTTATTTTTTTGAGACAGAGTCTCGCTCTGTTGCCCAAGCTGGAGTGCAGTGGTGTGGTCTTGTGTCACTGTAACCTCTGCCTCCTGGGTTCAACTGCTTCCCCTGCCTCAGGCTCTTGACTAATTAGGATTACAGGGGCCTGCCACCATGGCCAGCTGATTCTGTATTTTTAGTAGAGACAAGGTTTCACTATGTTAGCCAGGTTGAGGTGAAACTCCTGACCTCAAGCGATCCACCTGCCTTGGCCTCCCAAAGTGCTGGGATTATAGGCATGAGCCATCACACCTGGCTGGATTTTGGTTTTGTTTTTAAATTGGCATTTGCTGTGAGTGGTTCCATCCTGGAGAGCATCCCTCTGAAGGCCGTGAGACACATGCTGAGCATTCCTGGGGAAGGTCTGCAGGAACTGCTGGGACAAAGCCATAGAAGCCAGTTATTGTGAGATGGGGTCTCCTTTGTTGCCCAGGCTGGTCTTAAACTCCAGGCCTCAAGCTA
>JAKFGQ010000584.1:0-19204 GCA_021498475.1 Saguinus midas | reverse complement strand
ACTTAACTGGGCGTGGTGGTGCATGCCTGTAATCCCAGCTACTCAGAAGTCTGAGGCATGACAGTTGCTTAAACCTGGGAGGCAGAAGTTGCAGTGAGCCGAGATCGCCCCACTGCACTCTAGCCTGAGCAACAGGGTGAAACTCCATTTCAAAATATATATATATATGTAAATTAATTCAACAAATATTGACTGCATTTCAACTACTATGAGGTTTTGAGGACACTAGGACACTGGATAAACACAATATCCAGAAATGTTTACAGCTGAGATACTTCTACTTCAAAATGTTATTTCATTTCTGGAATCTGCTTCAAAAACTTTAAAACTTGCATTTCTGCCAAGTGGGCTTAAAAATATTTAAAATCAGTAAGATAGTTTGAAACTGATATAATCTTATTTTAATAAGATGGAATTCAAAAATTTCAACTCACACATTCAACCTTAGTAGTTCACCTGACTGTCTAAAAGTTCGATATGATTTTCTGTATTATCTTCACATTTACATCTGAGAATAAACACTGGTTTTTAGTCACACACTCATAGAATCACACCTTAAATTGATGCAATTTGATTTTATCACATTGAAAATTATGCTCTCAAACAAGGGAAAATGTTTGCCCTCCAAAGTTCATAGGATTTATTTCACAGTCTTAAAAATACTATTATTCCTCAGTTGTGTATTATTAAAACTTTAGTTGTAATATATGTGAAGATTCAAGATCTTCAAAGTTATCTTATATATGAAATACTTGATAAGTCTAATATATGGAAATCAACACAAGTGTCTAAAATTTACCTATACAATTAAATTCCTGAAATTTGCCTATCCCCATTTCAACAGAAGCAGAATTTAGGCTGGTCTTAAAGAGACCAATCACTTAAAACTCTTCTTGTATGACTGTTATGGTAATGTACCCTGTACCTAGTTTCAGGTTTGAATTCAGACAAATACAGTCATCACAAAGTTCTCGCTGCATATCAAGAATGCCATTCTGAAGCCTAGTATAAATGAGCACCGTATCTTACAGCTTAGTCAGAGATGAAGGTTACCCAACAGCTGGGTATTTAACCTGCTGTTAGACCTCGCCAACTAAAATTAGCCTAGCATCTTAGAAGCAGATCAGTACAAGTCTAAGACAAGAGCTCTAACATTAGTCATATACCTTTTTAATTACGAATCTTTTAAAAAAATCCAATCACTTGATTTCCTATTTTTAGTTTAATAATTTGATGTGGCCAAGCTCAGTGTAATCCTAGCACTTTTGGAGGCTGAGGCAGGTAGGTCACCTGAGCTCAGAGGTTTAAGACCAGCCTGGCCAACATGGTGAAATTCTATCTCTACTAAAAATACAAAAAATTAGCCTGGCGTGGTGGCATGTACCTGTAATCCCAGCAATCCCAACTACTCAGAAGTTCAACTGCTTGAACCAGGAGGCAAAGGTTGCAGTGAGCCAAGATTGGACCACTTTACTCAAGGCTGGGTGACAGAGTAAGACTGTCTAAAATGCTAATAATAATAAAATTTAATGTAATTATCTGATATTACTATTTAATTTTGCTAATATTCCCTAACTTTAGATTATTTTTCAATATTTTAAATTTCTATGTATAGTCTATGATTATCACTTAACAAAAATGGCTCTATGCAGTAAAAAGGCTACGGTGGTCTCGTTTTACAAAATGTTCTACTTGTTTTGACTTTAGTAAGTGAAAATTGTATGTAGACAATTTTAAACTGATTTTCACAATGGATTTCTAAAATTTAGAATTCATTGTCAAGCTTCAAGAACACAGTACATTTTCTTTCTACTTTCGTTAGTTTATCCCTGTACCTAGTTTCAGGTTTGAATTCAGACAAACATAGTCATCACAAAGTTCTCGCTGCATATCTAGAATGCCATTCTGAAGCCCAGTATAAATGAACACCATATCTTACAGCTTAGTCAGAGATGAAGGTTACTCAACAGCTGGGTATTTAACCTGCTGTTAGACCTCTCTAACTAAAATTAGCCTAGCATCTTAGAAGCAGATCAGTACAAGTCTAAGACAAGAGCTCTAACATTAGTCATATACCTTTTTAATTATGAATCTTTAAAAAATCCAATCACTTGATTTCCTATTTTAGTTTAATAATTTGATGTGGCCAAGCTCAGTGTAATCCTAGCACTTTGGGAGGCTGAGGCAGGTAGGTCACCTGAGCTCAGAGGTTTAAGACCAGCCTGGCCAACATGGTGAAATTCTATCTCTACTAAAAATACAAAAATTAGCCTGGCGTGGTGGCATGTACCTGTAATCCCAGCAATCCCAACTACTCAGAAGTTCAACTGCTTGAACCAGGAGGCAAAGGTTGCAGTAAGCCAAGATTGCACCACTGCACTCCAGGCTGGGTGACAGAGTGAGACTGTCTAAAGATTATAATAATAAAATTGATGTAATTAACTGATATTACCACTTAATTTTGCTAATATTCTAACTTTAGATTATTTTTCAATATTTTAAATTTCTATGTATAGTCTATGATTATCACTTAACAAAAATGGCTCTATGCAGTAAAAAGGCTACGGTGGTCTCGTTTTACAAAATGTTCTACTTGTTTTGACTTTAGTAAGTGAAAATTGTATGTAGACAATTTTAAACTGATTTTCACAATGGATTTCTAAAATTTAGAATTCATTGTCAAGCTTCAAGAACACAGTACATTTTCTTTCTACTTTCGTTAGTTTATCCCCATAACTGGATTAACAGGAATGCTTACAGAATCTTCACACTCGAAAGCAAAAAGGAACTGATGAAAAAATATCTCTGAACCAGTCTAAGAAGATGTCATTTAGTTTGCTAAGAAGATGTCATTTCTGGCAGCTGGATGCCCCATTTCAGGTACCTTACTATAGGCCTGCTTCACAGTGTTCAGCACAGTCCCAAGGAAGGACAGAGGAAACAGAAAGGCAGATCTTAACCTAGGGATAAGGTCACTATTTTTTGCTCACCTTTATCTCTAAGAATAAGATTTCATGTAATGGGTGTAGGAACAGACAGATATGAAGTCATTGAAATTAAGTGAAAAGTGAGACTATATCACCTTCGTTTGGACCCAAAGGAAATGGTCTGAACAACACAGAGATTAATGAAATGCATGGTGAATGCTGCACGGATCAGAGATAACTACTGCTGTTCCTAAAGGATTAACTAGGTCTCCTGCAGTGGCAGTGTGGAGGTCTCTAAGGAACAGAGAGGCTTCAAGGTGAGCACAAATCTTCTACCAACACCTCTACAGCCCAAAAATCAATTTCCAAAACTCAAAGATCTTTTCATATAAATTAAAAGAAAGGACAACAACTATTTTATTTACCTGTTTTTGCTTAGGGTTCATCAGTCATTTTTTTAATTAAAATTTATTTTATTAAAATCTATTGTATACCCTACTGAGGACATGAGCTGTGGTAATTCAAAATTTATAAAGGCCCCAATAGTAAATAACAGACAATTTCTACTTCATGTCTTACCAAATAGAAGGTCAAGAATAACATTTGTTCACATTATGCCTCAGCTTCTGGACCTGCTAGGATTTGGTTCATCTGAGTTTTCCTGAAAATAAGCATTTGCTGGAGTCTGTTGGGTACGGAGAGCCGGATTCAGGAATACTTGAAGCCTCTGAGTCCACAAATGTTTGCTGAGCATATATTATGTACCAGGCTCTGTGAGCAGCTGGCCCCTGATCTCACAAGCACCCTGTGAGGCTGACATCCATAAGGACCTATTTGCTTATTATTTCTGATGAGAAAATTGAAGGTCAGAGGAGAGGTGAAGCAATTAGCCAGGATGCAGTCGGTCAGTTACAGGCTGTCTTGCTGCCTCCTGCTCTGCTCCACTCCTTCCCCTTCCCCACCTCATGCTGCAGGAAGACAGAGGAGGGTAGGAGAGGATACCCTGCCTCCCCCTGCCAATGTAAGACACCCATCCTTTCTCTTCCTTTGAGATCCTGCCTGCCTCTGCAGTCCTCCCAAGTCTCCATGTGTTTCTTATCTTCCAGAAGTCTGAATCCATGCCATTCTTCATTCAGTCATTTGACAATCATTCCTGAGGACCTACTGGGTCACAGCACTAGTCGCCAAGATGATTACTCAAATTAACTAGTAATGACATTACAACTGTTCTTGGTTGAGTCCAAAGATACTTAATCACACCTTGAAAATGGACTTTTCCAATGCACTATGATGTATAAACAAGAAGGCTTGCTACAGAGACTATTTCAATAGCAGAAAAAACAAACTGGCTGGGTGAGGTGGCTTATGCTTGTAATCCTCGCACTTTGGGAGGCCAAGGTAGGTGGATCACTTGAAGTCAGGAGTTTGAGACCAGCCTGACCAACATGTTGAAATCCCATCTCTACTAAAAATACAAAAATTAGCCAAGCCTGGTGGCATGCACCTACAATCCCAGCTACTTGAGAGGCTGAAACATGAGAATTGCTTGAACCCAGGAGGCAGAAGTTGCAGTAAGCCAAGATTGCACCACTGCACTCCAGCCTGGGCGACCATCAGTCATTTTTTTTTTTTTTAAAGGGAAGGAAAGTTTTCAGCTCTCTCCAAGGAATAAGACTAAAAACAATGGTCAGTGCAGTAGCAATGAACATCCTTACCACTCAGATTGTTATTTCTAAATATTATTTCCCACTAAAATGAATTATGGCTGAGAGAAATAGCCAAGTCAATGTCTGGGGCATGAAACAAATGATGTAAGCCTGAAACATTTTTTTAAAAAACTTCTATAAGCAGATGGGGCTTTAAGTATTGTACCAGCTTATGCCATTGTTAGGGGGAACAATTTCTGTTCACCTCTCTAAATAGAGTGAGATTTCAGGAAGGATGGCATAACTTAAACAACAGAGAGTGTGACCATTCAGATTGCCTTTTCTTATCAACCATTTGCAATGCAAACTTATTTCAGGATGAAGCAATAGAGACTGCTGGAAGCAAGACAGATATGAGTTGGAATCCCAACCACTGCCATGGATAAACACTAAACCTCAGCTTCCACATTGGCAGGATGGGGATAACCACAGTAGCAAGCATTTCTAAAGGTTCTTGTGAGAAGTACTATTATGAGTGCACAATTAATGCTGCTTCTACTACCATTACAACTACTGCTATTCTGTTACTATCAGGGCCTCTATTACTGTCAGAGGCACAGAGTTTTAGCTTATAAACCCGTCTACTCACTTCTAAACTGACTTAATCATTTCATTGTCTTTGATAGTTGCCTTGCTTTCTGTTAAGAAAAAACAACATGGAGGGAAATAAGAGTATGAAATTCTCATATGCACAGAGAGATAAAGATAAATTCCCACATATTCTCATTGGCTCCCATTTCTACCTTCTCTAATTTATCCTGCAAACCACTACCTAATTATATGTCAATATTCTGTTTTGAAGATTGCAAGTGCTATATCTCTATGCAAGTGCTTTCTCTATTTCAAGTTTAAAGAGAAACTCTTGCTCCAAGTCAGTGGTTCTCCACCAGGGATATTTTTAACGTACAGAGGACCTTTAGTAATGTCTGAAAAAAATGTTTTAACCCACAGAGGACATTTAGCAACATCTGGATGGATTTTTGGTTGTCACAACTACAAGTACAGGTACTACTGGCATTCTAGAGATAGAGGCCAGGGAAGCTTCTAAACACCCTATAATTCAGACTCCTCCTGCCTCTAAAAAGAATAATCTAGTCCAAAATGGCAAAAGTGCTGAGGATAAGAAATGCTGCTTTAAGTGTATACTGAACTTACACACACAAAAAACTATGATACACTAATATAAGCATATAAACTTCAATCAAGAACCAAGCCGTGTCATCTCTCCTTACTATCATGAGAAATTCCCTTTTGAGCATAAAGAATCAGCTATTCCATTCAAGTAAAATAATATGAACACACCTGCATTAAGGAAGTGGACTAGGCCAATTGATCTCTTAGGATCCCTCTCAGTCCTCTTATCTACAACTACATATTTGAATTCTTTAAATGTTCTCCATTGCCTACAGATGGCCTCATTTCCTAGTACGCATTCAATGATTTCTACAACTTATTTCCTGTTTGGTCTGTCAAATCTATTTCCCATCGTTTTCTGGTAAGAATGTCTGCTCCAGACAACTAGGCTTGCTCACTGGTGCCCATGTACACCTTTATAATGCCCTCTCCCCAGTCTATCATCCCTGGCCAGTCACCCAAGTCCTTGGGGCAAAGGACTTCTTACATCTATTGCTCTCATTATCTGTTAAATTTACTTGACCCCTAATAAAATATGATGTGTCTTGTTTTACTTTTATGTACTTGCCTTTTCACTCAGATCTCACTTAGTCCCTTAGAAACAAGAACAATGTAAAACATGTTTTTACATCCTTTATGTTCATCTTATCCATCTCCTTTAAGACACTACACTTGCACCATGAATCACATGGAACGTATAACCCACGTAGGAAGTTATTCCCAGGGTTAGTCCTAAACCATTTGCTTTGACTTATTCCTTGTACCACATCCCACACTACTCTTAATGAAACTGAGTGCCTTCCTGACATCATAATGAAAAGCAATCTAAGACTTTCTCTGTATTCAAGGGGAAAGAAGCTGTGATTGATTAGTGATGTCTGTCAAGGGTACAACAAAGATTTGCCATCCCTGCTCTTTCCATTCCCTGGTATTATCGGTTCATTTCCAAATTTCATAATAGATGTGGTCTTCAAAATGGATGTATGCAATCTGCTAATGCTCACTGGTGTTCTATAGACAACATAGGCTACATTAAAAATACCACAGATGATCTAGTTACTTGTTATCTTAATCTTGGATATTTTAGCTATATGAAGAAAACCTATCACATACAAGATTAATACAAAAATCAGTTGGAATGAATCTAAGATGCGCCATGGAATTGAAAAAAAAAAAGGAAGTTATTTGGAACCCAAGAAAAATCACTCTATCTTTTCTCTGTTTCACACTGGGTGTCTTCTCTCTCTTCTAGGTGGACATTCACCCCCTACCTCCTTTTCTGGCTGTCTGTCCTGAGAAACTGTTATTTCTTTGGTATAGTTAAGGACAAACATGTCAAAGAGCTCTTCAAATGCAACATCCCTATCTTAAAAGCTCAGCCAAACACTTCAGAATCCCACATTCTATCTGGTTCAAATTAATCAATGATAATCAGAGAAACAGAGTAAAGAGAAATAAGGATGTTGAGTGTCCAGTCCTTTGGGTAAAAGTCGCCATGCAAATCTCAGTAAAAAGACATGTGACCTCAAAATAGGTACCTCCAAAAGCATTTACTTCATGTGCATGTTCACATAGGCAAAACAATCCAGTGAATTTGGAACTATGCCCCTCTAGTACATAAGCAAGCTAATTCTGACAGTTTCAGTGACAGTCTTGTTGGTAAGAGACAGACTTAAGTATAAACGTCAGTCTGTCAGATTCTAGAGACTGGATCCTTGTCGCAAGCACAAGATCTCGTGTTAGAGATGGCCAGATTGAAAAATAAAGCAAAGAAAAAAGTAGTAAAATCAGACAATTATAACTACTAACGTGTATTTTGTGCGACCTATGCATTGGCACGTACTAAATGTTTGTTGTGTATGTAATGCATTTAATCCTTTTATCAACCCTATGACACAAAGATTATTATCCAAGACGACAAAACACATACAACAAGAGAATAGTCACCTACCTCATATAACAAAGCTAGTTAATGATGGATCAGGTTTTAAACCCAGACCAAACAATTCCACAGTCCCGTGTTTTTAACACGCAAAGATGTGACTTCAGTTATTTCTAAGAAAAGAGGGGAGAAAGAGATCAACTTATTGTTAAATTGTATAGGTCTACTTTATTAAAACATAGGCATATATACATATGTACACATGTATGCATGTATGCATGTACATATACACACATATATATTCTGTGTATGTTTGTGAAATATGTTTCATCTTTAAAATGTTCAAAATGGAAAATTCATGACTGGTGGTACATTTTTGTTCTTTTTCTTTGAATAACAAAACTGCCTGCTGGTACCTCTCCTTTTGTCAGAGACTGATAAGGGCTGTACAATCTTGTAGTCAAACACCTCACAAAAAAGCTTCTTTGGCAGCAAAGCCTATCTTGGAGTGTGTTTGGTTTCCTGGACACCTTATTTGTTTACAACAATATTCTTAAAACTGTCTCTACCATCTGGGTGAGGTCTAGTTCCTTGAATGAGAATGAGATATTAAAATGCCATCCAGATGTCTAGATGCATATCCACATTAACATATTATGCAAATTATCACAAGGTATATTTTTCCCCTTCTTAAACAGATAATATTTTTGAATGGAATGTAAGAAAGAAAATTTGTAAAGGCAAACGAAAATTTTTAAAAAGGTAAAACAAGATGCATTGGATTTGCATTGTCTGTCTTTTTATAATCATATCTTATGATTGAAATCACAAATTGCAAATGTTTTAAATTCAGACAATTATAGTAGTTAAAATTGTCTATCACTTTGTAAAAGAAAAACAGATACCATTAGAAAGAGCAAAATCTACCTTGAAAAGGAAAAATACAAATTCAGGATACACTGTTTTTTATAAAAGACATTACATACAAACTAAGAACATTCTTTTATTCAACATTTCCATATGGCAAATATTACTTTTTAAAGTTATGTACCAGCTCTCTGTAAAGAATAAGTATAACTTTATTTCACCCCTTTAAAATTATGAATATATTTTCTTGGGGGGGGTTGCATTGTAAAACTTTTTGGCTCTCATATATGTAAATTCAAACTCAAAAAGCTTTTATTTCTCCATAAAGAAACCAAAGGAATGGCATTATTTTTAAAAATAGATTTTGCAATATCGATCACTTACTCCTGAATCCATATTTAAATTGCAATAGTATTTATTTACAATTAACTCCAGGATGTGTTTCAGAGATAACTAATTCATTAGCACGACTGAAGACCTTGACACAGAGTGGATAGTTTAAAATATAATCAGCAAAACAAAACAAAATTAAGCTAAAATCTTTTCAGGGTCATGTTATTTCTGAGCTTGCCATTAGTGATGGATTTTTCTTAGTGTTGACTCAATAAACTTACTAAACCATTAACATTTACTAAATGCCAGTTAAAGTGGTTAATGCCTCCCAAATAGTTCCAACAAATTTTTCAGCAGAGAAGTGACATAATAAAATAAAATTTTTCTAAGAGAATATTCGTTACTACCATTGATCTTATTTCTAAAAAAGCTGGAATTAATGACTTTTAGTAAAAGCACTACTGAAGAATTATAATGTCAATAATTTTTAACCAAAGCACTCAGAAATATGCAATAATTGTTGATCTATCCAGGATAATAATTAAGAAAGAGGTTCAATATTCTACCTGAGGAAAGTTTATATTTTACTTCAGAGTGCCTGGTGAAGGATTAGCAGAAAAACAGTACAACCTGGGCTATTACTGAATCCTATGAACAATCTGGATTCCAAATAGTTAAGATTCAATTATCTGAATATCACATATCAATTATGAAAGACTGCAGTCCCAATTTTAAGTGGCATTACTTTGCAAAAACAAAACGAAGATTCTGCTTTAGTACCATCAACCACTTGATAAAGCAAACTCATTCCTTAAGAATGCTAATTTACAGAGTCAAATGCAAAATCCTCTTATTTTGTTTATTGCTTCACATTATTCATTTAGTATGTATTTACTGAGCACACTTTAGGCACCAGTCACTGTCCCACTGCTGTCACCCACTGCAGACCCACGTGACAATCCTCTCTAATACTGTAGAGAAAAGGTGAAATCTTTTCTCCTTCAGTCTCTCTGCCTTTCAATCTATACCCTAAAGCTCATTTGCCAGATATTCAAACATCTAATCATAATGACATTCCACAGCACAAAATTTCTCATTGATTTCCATCATCTAAAGAAAAAAATAGAAACCATATCCTTAATAGTTTAAAACATTTTCTTGTCTGGCTCAAGCCTAATACAATACTTTCCTCTTCATAGTTTTCCAACTGCTCTTCAAGTACTTGCAAGTCCATTAAGTCTGTTACCCAGTAATACTTTCCCACCCTTTTACTTTGGTTTGTATGCTTTCTTCTTCCAGGACTATCTCTATTTCCAGATCTTCAAATCCTCCCAATTCTTCCAGAAAACTAAGGCAAGTGGAAATTTTAATTAAAAAAAATTTACCGAAAAAATATTAAGGTAGTAGTACATGATAGATACAGCCCTGTTTCTTACAGAAGACTTTATCCACAAGTCTTTTCCTATTCTACCTAATGATACTGTTCATTTTAAAAATTCAATTAAGTATATTATACAGAGAAATGCACAAATCATAAAGGCAAAGTTAATAAATTTTCATAAACACAGAAAACACCATTCAAAGAAAGAGAACATGGTCAGCATGCCAGAGAGCCCCTTCCTGTCCTCTCCCAATCACTGCACCTCTCAACACTAACTCTGTAGTGATTTCCAGCAGCACAGTTATGTTTTACTCTCTTCTTGGCATAAATATAATCAGACAGTTTATGCTGTTTGGTATCTGGCTTCTTCCACTCAACACAACACATATGGAATTCCTCCATGTTATTGGGTACGGCTGCAATTTATTTATTCTTATGGCCATAATGTAGTCTATCATGCAACTATGCCACAGGTTAGTAATTCATTCTATGTTTATGCATGTGTGAGTAATTCTAGTTTGTGACTATCATGAAGAGTACTGCTGTGAATATTTTAATTCATGGCATTTGGTGAACATATATATGCATTTCCTTTGGGCATGCAGCTATTTTTAAACTGTCTCATTGGCCACATCAGACTAAAAGTATCTTTAAGGCAATGTCTCTACTTGCTTTTTTTCTCAGCATCTTGCCTATGATATCCATGTAATAAATATAAATAACTATAAGTTAAATATGTTAGTGTATAAAATCTATTAGAAAATACCACCTTATTTAAAATGAGATATTATATTAGTTATTATTGTTACTATTTTAAATAATCTAGATCATCATCTTAACAGAAAGCAAATATTTCACTGAATGGCACCGATTTTCGTCACTGACCCCGGGGAAGGTCAGTCATCTTGTCCTAATTGCTATATTTTCAAATCCAACCAACAGAGTTAAGATGATAAAAACAGCAAAGAAACTCCCATAAATTAAGCAATAAATACGTTAAAAGAGTCACAATTAAGACAATATAGTATATCCTAAATACAAAACTCCATGTACTTTTCTAAAATGAGCAAATCTCCCAATGAAGCTGATTCTGGTTCCCATAAGACTAATAAAGTCAGTGTATGGCTCTCACTAAAACTGAGATTTGTGCATCTCCACATAGCTCAAGAGACCCAAGAGAGATACTGTAAATTTTTCCACTTGCAAAGGAAAAATGGGCAATGAATTTTGCTAGTTTTACCACCAGATTCAAACGTGCTCTAAAAATGTTCAAGGGCAGCCAGCCCTTATTTACAGTAAGTCACTCTTAACACCAGACCCAAGCTTCCCAAGTTTTAAATTTAGGCTTAGATTTGTGACCATTCATTATCACTGCTGTAGTTTAAAATGCTGTGAGGAGCCTAGGTAAATCCATTATAAAGTACACACCTACTCTTTCAGCATTTAGCATAAAACCACAGCTTCCTTTGAACTGCCCTATCAGATGCTGCAGCGGATTTTAATCAGATCTGAGTAGTCCTCCAACGAACTCCCCTTACTGCATCTTTCATAAAATGACTTGACAAGCTTAATTTTTTCTTATGCACCACTTCTGCTGGGGACCGCTCTCATTATATTTGAGGTTTTCAAAAACAGAACCAATTATATGATTTTCAAGATCACACAAAAGAGTCAAAATGTTTGATTTAACAAACCAAAAAGGATCTGTCGAAAGGCATATCAATAGTTTAGCTTTTGATAATATTGTAAAGCATGTGTTTAACACTTACTAGACAGTCCAAAAAGGAAAAATAACCTAGAAAATTAAAAATAAATTTAAAATGCTTAAAGTGACCTTCTGACCACCCAAAAAATGTGGGGGCATAAAAAGGATATGGTTATTTACATTTCTACTGTTATTAAAAATTTTATTTTCCTTGTGCTTGCTTACTTCCTCAGATGATAGATCCAATTCCTTGGTCTTCTGTAAGAAAGGCAGACTTTTAAAAAGTCCTCCCTTACAGACATCTTGCTGAACACTCTGCCTACATGTTTCTAGATGCTTTATCAGCATAAGAAATAAAAATTTAAGGCCGGGCACGGTGGCTCAAGCCTGTAAGCTTAGTTTTCATTCATGACTTCTTAACCCTTAATTGAAAAAGTACCTCCTTTTTGTCTTTGTTTTTCCTTTGATGATTCCTCATATTTAAATTTTTCTTTTTTTTTTTTTTGAGACGGAGTTTCACTCTCGTTACCCAGGCTGGAGTGCAATGGCGCGATCTCGGGAGGCCGAGGCAGGTGGATCACGAGGTCAAGAGATCGAGACCATGCTGGCCAACATGGTGAAACCCCGTCTCTACTAAAAATACAAAAAAATTGGCTGGGCATGGTGGCGCGTGCCTGTAGTCCCAGCTACTCAGGAGGCTGAGGCAGGAGAATTGCCTGAACCCAGGAGGCGGAGACTGCGGTGAGCCGAGATCGCACCATTGCACTCCAGTCTGGGTAAGGAGAGTGAAACTCCGTCTCAAAAAAAAAAAAAGAAAAAAAAAAAAGAAATAAAAATTTAAATATGAGGAATCATCAAAGGAAAATCAAAGACAAAAAAGGAGGTACTTTTTCCATTATGGGTTAAGAAATCATGAATGACCTAAAACTAAGCTTACTAATTCACTATCCACAACGATTAGGAAAAGTTCAGTGTTCCCAGTGAGGCAACTGGAAATCAAGAAAATAAGTAGCTGTAAATGTCAGTCAAAGTGGCTTGCCTTGTTTCTGGGTTGAAGCAGTCATCAAACTTTTCTGAGAAACAACTCATACTGAAACTTGCTATTAGCTCAACTCAGTGTGTGTGCACTCATTTGTGTGTGTGAGTTGCCTGTGTATTGAGGTTAGGAAGAGATCCTGTTCCGACACATGTACTGATTGGTAACTTTGGGTCATCAGGACTTTGTTAACTCTTCTGCTACCTGGATATTCTTGCTTACAATCTAGCAAATCTCTCAAGTTACAATTAATTCTCCCTTTTTCTGTGAAGACATAGGAGTGATAGACTGTCAGTATTGTTCCTGTTACATGGTCAAATGAAGCTTTGACAATTTTATCCTAAGACATAATATGTGCATGATATAACAGAAGGAAATGTAAAAACATAATTAAATAAATTTATTTATATGTACATATATATCTGCCCAGAAAAGTATGCATGCCTGGTTAACATGAATTGAGTACATACTGTAAGCCAGACAATGGTCTAGAAGTTTCGCACATTTTCTTTTTACCATTTAATACTTTACCAATATCTCCTGTTAAATCTCCAAGTTCTTTTACTCCAGCCAGTTGGTGGCAGCTATCTGGTATGACAACATCTTGTCTCTCCCAGTAGCTTCTGTCCTGGGCTTCTGTATGAGAGCTAAGAGAGTCTCTTATGGAAATATTCTGATACACATGTGCAAACCTACATATGCAACAGAGGGAACACTTTTATGGGCCAACCAAGAATGGGAGGTTTTATGTAAATACTCCTCCCCTCCTTAATTCCTTGGAGACAATTTTATAATGCAGTCTAAACAATCCTTAAAAAACCTGCAACAGGGCCAAGTCCCAGTGTCCACAGCCATGAACAGCTCAGAACAAAACCTTGGATTAGGTTTTCCTTCCTCCCTGTTTCACCTGCTTCCACTCCTTGAGATCCCTTTGCAGTGCAAACCACCTGCACCCAATCCCTTATCTTAGGCTCTTTGGGGGAAACGCAGGCAAAACAAATGACCCAATAAGGTAGGTACTGTATTATCTCCATTTTAAAATGAAGATCCTGATGGGCAAGGAGGTTTAAGTTGCCAAAGGTCACATAGTAAGTACTGAAACCTGGATGTGAGTCCAGCCCACAGCCATGTGCTCTTTACCACGAGAGAGTATTGCTTCTCCAGCTTCATTAGAACCATACAGATGAGGGAGGATACTCCCCAAGAGGACCATGCTCCCTGAAGAAGGCAGATAAGCTGGAATGCCAAGTAAATTAAGCAAACACATGCACATCTGCATAAAACAGGCATGCAAATCCACAGGACCTTCTCTTTTTCTGCTATGTCGACTTCAAACCCTACCATTCATTTCATTTCAGAGCCTGTACTACTGATTATATTAGAAGTAAAGAGACCAAAAGGTCTGATAAAATCATCGGCAAGGATTCCTCCCTTTTTTCACTTGTCTTCATTCTACTGCCTAGGGGTGTAAAACAAAGTTCCACCCTAGAGACAAGCCTGTTCATTGAGATAAAGCCTTAGAAACCCAGCCTCATTCCTTGGTGCCCAACGTAATACATTTCCATCTAGTTACTTGGGGAGCAAAAGTATTTTGCTAGAGTAGCATGAAGTATTTGAGCAAATAAACCAAAAACTGATGTTTTAAAAAGTTGGATGTAGAAAGCATAACAGTTACCATTTATTGAGTACTTACTATATACGTGTCAGGGTATGTAAAAAACTGGAAAATATAGACTTATTTTAAAGGTATCTTAGTTACATTTTCAATTATGCTTTTTGCAGATATTTATTCCGGGAGAAGTACCTCTAAAATGAAAGAAATTAGTCCAATTATAAATAATCTAAAAAATGCAAGTGAGGCGCGGTGGCTCAAGCCTGTAATCCCAGCACTTTGGGAGGCCGAGGCGGGTGGATCACGAGGTCAAGATATCGAGACCATCTTGGTCAACATGGTGAAACCCCGTCTCTACTAAAGATACAAAAAAAAAAAAAAATTAGCTGGGCATGGTGCCGCGTGCCTGTAATCCCAGCTACTCAGGAGGCTGAGGCAGGAGAATTGCCTGAACCCAGGAGGCGACGTTGCGGTGAGCCGAGATCGCACCATTGCACTCCAGCCTGGGTATCAAGAGCGAAACTCCATCTCCAAAAAAAAAAATGCAATTGAGTACTTTACTGCAAAGCTGCCTATTAGTAACTGAGTACAACTTAGTGTCCTGTGTCTTGATTTCTGTTTATCATAATGTCTATGCGTGCCTAGCATAAACCCTTGGGGGATAAAGCCCTTTCAAGCAAATAACATGTTGGAAAGAAATTTTCTTTCTGTGGCTACCAGACTGTCCCAGTATGTAAAACCTATAAGCTTTGGTTATAAAGCTGGATGATGCAGAAATGATTGAATTCAGCAGTTTAAATCTAGATACTGATACTCTCTGGAACATTTAAGGGTATAACTGACTTTTAGCTATATTTTAAAGGGGTTACTGGATTTGTTTTTTCTTTTTTCCCACAGAGCTCCAACCACTGAATGTCAGTCTAGTCTTGATGCCATCATGCCCCAACATGAGGTGGCAGCCTGCCTCCTGACCACAGTCGGGGTTGTACCTATCCAGCCTCATAATGAAGACAGTCCAAGGCCATCTCTCCTAACACCTGGAGAATCTGTACCCACTAAGACAGTGAGGCTTCTTTTGTACCTGCTGAGACTCACTGATGGAAGCACTAGTTTTCCTGCAGGACCACACACCTTTTGAGGTATTTCCACCCATCTCTCTCCTCCCATAATGTTCTCAAAAATTCACCTCAAGTAGTGAGAAGCCATGACCCTTAACTTCTTTTTATTCCAGAGATCCTTCTAAAGGTTAAGAGCAAGAACTCAAAGAGCACCACCTGGGTTCCTATCCTACTTTCCCCCACTCTCAGCTGTGGGAGCCTTGGGTATACCTTTCCCTATCCCAACTGTGCCTTTGCAAAACATTAGCCATAGCATAATACCCATCTCAGGGTTATAATGAATGAATGAGATACATGTTAACTTGCTAAATACATTTTCTGGTAAATAGCAAAAATCTATAAATTTCGGGATCATCTGTGGCTTGGATCCAGGACCTTTATTTCAAGATCGCACTTAGTGTATGCACAACTAACCTAGGTGTTTTCTTCATGGCTGCAATACACAATCTCAATTTCTGCCTATGTTTAGCTGCTCAGTTCAATTCAAAACAGGTCCCATAAAGTAACTTTCTTCTCAATATCTTAGAGTTAATATTTTTCCCAGTCTACCTCCTTGACTTTTACTCAGCTTTTATGTTTGATCTTTTCCCCATGTGTCTTAAAATATCAATGTTTTTCTCCCATTTATGTGCAATACTCTTAATTCACAATTCCTGCATCATTTATTCATTCTTTCAAAGATGTCATCAAGTGTTTACTATATGCTAACAGGGAGAATAGCAGGAAAAATAAGATAAAAACAGCCCTATTGATATGTTGCCTTTTGTCATACAACACAAACTGGTAGTCTAAAAAGAAAAAAAAATAGCACAGTATAAGAAATATTCAGACCTTTTTTCCTGAGGGCTTAAAAACTAAAAAAGAGAAATTGTGTAACAAGTAAACCTTCTAAATCCCCCATCAACATCCTCTGATGAAACTCCATCTTGAAACCAGACTGGTACTTTAAAAACGACATGTTCTAAGTAAAGCGAAGTTGTTTTTCAGACCGAAGTAGAGAAAATCGCTGATTTAAAAGTAAAAGGGCTTTAGTGAAAAGTCCATAGTTGTGACGTATTCGCTTTGCCACTAAGAAGGTGGACGCTCTGCTGGGTAGAAACCGCCATTCGTTGAGGTCTGAGACTTCAGGCATCACTCCCTGTCTCCCCTCTCATTCTTACAAACGCTGCCTCTCCATCACAGCTGCACGTTGGTCCTCTCATTCCAGCCAAACCACAGCGTCTCCAAAGTGTGAAGCTTATGGCCCTTAAACGTGTTCGAGAAAGCTGCTAATCAACAACCTTACGGCTTGTCATCAGACTGCAAATCGCAAACTTGCTTCCTCAACCGAGAACAGACATTCCAGGTCGCCAAAGAAATGAAGTTTTCTTCCACCCCCACAGGAAATCTACCAGGTTTCAATTCTTTCGCTTTTTTTTAAAGACAAATAAAAAATTAACTGAACACACGTGTCTTCCCACCATTCTGAAGGCAGAGAGATGAGTGGGCAGAGTTGGGCTGACGTTTTTAAATTCCTGCACAGCAAAGCAATTGTGCGTATGTTTGGAAAAGTAAAAGCATTTCGTATGTACAAGTATGCAGAGCCGCGCAAGGCGCGAGGAGCAGGCAGCTGGTGGGCTCCGAGTCACAAAGGCTGCCGGGGCAGCGCGCGAGCCAGAGTCACGACCAGCCCGGGTCCCAGGCCGCTGCCGTCTCACATCGCATCCGGTCCCAAGGCCAGCTGTCCTGCCCAGCGAAGCCCAGCGGCACCGGGTACAACTCTGGGAGGGTGAGGCAGAGAGAAAGTGAGGGAAGACTGCGGGCGAGGGGCGGGCGCGCAACGGGTCCCGGGAGGGAAAGGGCCAGGTTGAGGAGGCAGGGGCGCGCGAGTCACCTGTATTGTTGGAAAAGCTGGTCCGACTCCCTGAAGGCCTCGTTGAGCAGCATGTTGATGCCGGCCAGGGTCAGCTCCGCGTCCAGCAGGGGCGCCGCCGCCGCGCAGAGTCGGCATGGGCGCACGAGGCCCTGCGCTGGGCCGAGGCGAAGTTGGGATCAGCTGCTGCGGCCCGGCGCGCCCCGAGAGGGCTCCATCTGCCTGGAGCCGAGCAGAGCCCGAAGGAGAGGGGAGAATATAAGAGGAGAGAAGAAGGAAGAAGCGTGGGTGGGTAAGAGGAGGGAAGGGCAGCGGAGCGACGAGCCGCCTTCGCTTCTCACAGTCCCCGCGCCCCGGCCCCTTCCCCTCTGGGGTCCCCAGGCCGCGCCCTCGCCCACTGCCCGGGGCTTCTGGGACACACGCACGCGAGCCCGGAAACCGGCGTGCCCCACACTCCAGTGAAGAGGCTGGACCCTGGAGTCGGGGCGAGGGCAAGCCACGAAGAAAGAGCCAGGGTGCGGGTGTGGAAGGAAAGGGAAGGGGACGGGGAACTTCGCCCGGGGCCGCGACGCGAGCGAGGTGCGCTTTGTCCACGAGTGACTGAAACCCCACGCAGCCCGCGCCAGCGACCCCCGACTTCCTTCCGATCCTGGTACAGCCCCCTAGGACCGGGGCAGCCAATTCCCGAGGAGGTGGGCGGCGGGGGCGGGGCCTCTGACACCTGCTAGACCGCCGGAGGCCCGCACCTGGAACTGCCAGGTGCCTGGATCCCGGTACCACCCACTCCAGCCCGCAACCAACAGTTGCGCAATGAGGCAGGGGGAGAAATGGAGGCCTATATGCCATATGCCCAGATATTTAAAAGTTATAAATTAAGTTGCCAAAGTGTGTTCTTTTCTCACTGCCAATTATTCTTGGAAAGCTTTGGCTTTCACATGACAACATGTTACAAAACATCAGAGGTGACTGAATGTAATCATGGCAGAAGTCTCACTATTCTAATGATGGGCTGGTGATATCTGGATGCCTAATATTAAAATATTAGGCATTGCGGCAAGCAATTCAAAAGTCGTTTTTATGATTTTCCATATTTTTTCTCTAATTTAGCAAAATTCCTTAATACAGTTTTGCAATCAAGATTATGTTCTTAATGCCAAGTTACACAACTTTCCTTAAGTCGCTGTTGTTCTTAGACTGTAGTTTATTAATTTCAACTTGGAGAAATTTTGCTGAAGCATTTAAAACAATTGTTTTTTAAAATGAAAGTGATCCTCAGGTTTAGAAATAACTCATGATTTTTAAACATTATGTTATCTATTATCATGGGACCAATATGATAAATTATTACAGAAAAATACAAAACAATTTTGTCATATTAGTTCTTTTATTTTATAAATTGTACCATCCCTCATAAGAATATCTAAATCTATATCTAACCTTTATAAATAGAAATTTTAGAGTAATATGAATACTGCCAATCCTTGAGTGTCATGTGTAACTGTTGCAAAACCGCGCTAATTCTTGAGTACATTTGTAACCATAAACTGGAACACTGACAGAAGCAAGGAAATGGACGATTCTCACCCTTGGGAAACAGTACATTGTAATGCAGGAATCACTGCATTCATGCTGTCAGAAGAAGAATTTGACA